>CM055894.1:54445826-54750826 GCA_029582155.1 Panopea generosa | reverse complement strand
GCACCTATCACCTCTCTATATCTCCAGGTAACATGTATGAACGTGCACCTATCTCTATCTCCAGGTAACATGTATGAACGTGCACTTCTCTCTATCTCTAGGTAACATGCATGAACGTGCACTTCTCTCTATCTCCAGGTAACGTGTATGAACGTGCACTTCTCTCTATCTCCAGGTAGCATGTATGAACGTGCACTTCTCTCTATCTCTAGATAACATGCATGGACGTGCACTTCTCTCTATCTCCAGGAAACATGTATGAACGTGCACATATCACCTCTCTCTATCTCCAGGTAACATGTATGAACGTGCACCTAATACATCCTCTACCTCCAGGTAACGTGTATGAACGTGCACCTATCTCTTTCTCGAGGTAACATGTATGGACGTGCACTTCTCTCTATCTCTAGGCAACATGCATGAACGTGCACTTCTCTCTATCTCCAGGTAACATGTATGAACGTGCACTTCTCTCTATCTCTAGGTAACATGCACGAACGTGCACTTCTCTCTATCTCCAGGAAACATGTATGAACGTGCACATATCACCTCTCTCTATCTCCAGGTAACATGTATGAGCGTGCACCTATCACCTCGCTCTATCTCCAGGTAACATGTATGAACGTATATCTCTCTCTATCTCCATGTAACATGTATGAATGTACACTTCTCTCTATCTCCAGGTTACATGTATGAACGTGCACTTCTCTCTATCGTCAGGTAACATGTATGAACATGCACCTTTCTCTATCGCCAGGTAACATGTATGAACGTGCACCTATCACTTCTTTCTATCTCGAGGTAACATGTATGAACGTGCACCTATCACCTCTCTCTATCTCCAGGTAACATGTATGAATATGCACCTTTTTCTATCTCCAGATAACATGTATAAATGTGCACTTCTCTCTATATCCAGGTAACATGTATGAACGTGCACCTCTCTCTATCTCCAAGTAACATGTATAAACGAGCATCTCTTACTATCTCCAAGTAACATGTATGAACGTGCACCTATCTCTATCTCAAGGTAACATGTCTGAACGCGCACCTCCCTATATCTCCAGGTAACATGTAATAACGTGCACCTATCACCTCTCTCTATCTCCAAGTAACATGTATGAACGTGCACTTCTCTTTATCTCCAGGAAACCTGTATGAGCGTGCACTTCTCTTTATCTCCAGGTTATATGTATGAACGTGCACCTCTATCTCCAGGTTACTACATGTATGAATGTGCACCTTTTTCTATCTCCAGGTTACAAGTATGAACGAGCACCTCTCGTTATCTTTAATTTATATGAACGTTTACTTCTCCCTATTGCCATGCAACATGTATGAATGTGCACCTATCAGCTCTATCTATCTCCAGTTAACATGTATGAACGTGCACCTCTTTCTATCTCCATGTAACATGAACGTGCACCTCTCTCTATCTCCAGGTAACATGTATGAACGTTCACCTCTCTCTATCTCAAGGTTACATGTATGAATGTGCACTTCTATCTCCAGATAACATGTATGAACGTTCACCTCTCTCTATCTCCAGGTTACATGTATGAAAGTTCTCCTCTCTCTATTTCCAGGTAGCCGTAATATGTATGAACGTGCACCTTTCTCTCAAGGTTATATGTATGAACTCGCACCTCTCTCTCAAGGTTATATGTATGAATGTGCACATTTCTCTATCTCCAGGCAACTATAATATGTACGAACGTGCACCTCTCTCTCAAGGTTATATGTATGAATGTGCATCTCTGGGTTTTATATATGAATTTGCATCTTCGGGTTATATGTATGAAAGTGTATCGTTATATGTATAAATGTGCATTGCCCGGTTATATGTATGAATGTGCATGACTGGGTTATATGTATGAATGTGCATCTCCAGGTAATATGTATGAATGTACTTCTCCAGGTTATATGAATAAATGTGCATATTCGGGTTATATGTACGAATGTTCATCACCTGGTTATATGTATCAATATGCATCTCTGGATTATATGTATGAATGTGCATCTCCTGTTATATGTATGAATGTGCCTCTCTCTCCGGGCTATATGTATGAATATACATCTCTCTCTGGGTTACATATATGAATCACATGAATCTTTCTAGGTTACTCTTATGAATTTGCATCTCTGGCTGGGATATATGTATGAATGTGCATCTCTTAATGTATAAATTGTGCAAATGTTTACAAATAAGGGTCTTATAACTCAGATATCAAATTTAGCCGATTTAAAAAACGTATTTTGGGATCTTATGGTTATATAAATGATGGGTAATTCCGTCAGCAATTAATTATATGGATGCTTAAAGTGCATGCAAATGGAGTGCTTGGTCCAGTGATATTACCAATAATCAGAGTGACGTGGACTCGATCTCAAGTCATGGTTAGGTGTGGTGTCCTTGAGCAAGACACTTATTCCACATATGCTTAGTACCAATTCTACCAAGGAAGACTAAGCATGATTTTCCCAAGTTGTAAGAACTTGAACAATCAAAGTAAAGTATATAAGTTTAAACTAAAGTGCATGCTGGCTCATATAGAGCAATGTTGATAATCAGATTTTGATAATTCCAGGCCATTAATCAAGACATTAATTATCGGCTTTTGAGATTGGAGGCAAGCACCAAAACTTAAAATTCAACAAAACCAAAAAGTTTAACCTGGGTGTCTAGTCGAAACCGACGGGTCATGGCAATAGCTCTCCTTGGACATTTGTCCTGGCGGAATATCCAATGAGTGGTTGCTTAGGGATCTTACTTAAACGCAAAAGTTTAACCTGGGTGTCTACAGACCACACCGATGGGGTCATGGCAATAGCTCTCCTTGGACATTTGTCCTGGCGAGCTAAAATGTGATTGCTTAAGTAAACACAAGGTGAAATAATACCAAAGATACTGTTTATGGTGTAATACAATTGCTGGAGAACAATTTTGCACGATTAAATAACCATATATCTCTGGCAATAACTAAGCATATTAGTCTAGTTCATATTACCGTTTAATAACTATTACTGAGCAAATTTGGTAAATACGCAATGAACACCTAATTGTCCAAGTATTATAAGGAATACAATTCTAGCAAAATACAAGTAGAGTTTATGGCCTTTATCCCTGCAAGTTTCTTTCGCATATATACGGAGCATGGGATCCTAAGTGGTTGAGTGATCGAAGTCGCCATCTCAATGTTTACTGACAATGTAGTTTACTTTTTGCACAATTAACTTTCACCAAGCACCATCACCTATCATACTTGATAAGTCCAGCCAGATCAGTTCCTGCACTATATGTAAGTACTGGTATGATGTTATTTATTGGACTACAATCATATACCACTTACAGATAACTATTTAGAAATATAATGGAATGGAAATACCACTACAACATCGTTAATCAGTTCATAGATTTTATTTTCATTTTGTAATTAGCTCACAACAAGAAAGCAGTTTATCCATCAAAAAGATCTTGATGGTTATTTCAGGTCATTCACCACGAGTTCATACGAAAGTGGACTGGACCATCTCCTGTTCTTATTCATGACCAATGACATCTTGGACCTTCTGTTCTACACAACCAGACATCTTCCAACAACCACACACACACACATCATCTTCATTGCATCTTGGATGTCACATCTACATCTTATGCAAAGTAACAAAAAGATACAAGTGAAAACATCAAATAACACGATTTCAACAGTTTAATAAAAACTATCGTACCACTTTTGAAAATCTACTTTTCTTTCTTTTGTTTTTAAAAAATAGTTTTTCAAATTCACTACTTAAAATCTATTTCCAAGGCATTCATAGCTGAGAAGTCCAATTAAATCACACCATTTACTGCTGAAAGGGTTTGCTGCTAGCTCAGCCAAATGCTTCAAGTATGAAGGTGTATCTGTTACTTGTGGAAGAACGGTGGTTAATGTATAACCATCCTTGTTCTTCCTCAACAAATAAAATTAAATGCCTTTATAAACTGCAAATCTTGAGAAAAAAACAAACAATTATAACTTATTCTTATTTTACTGATTGTATTAAAATACCCATTTTTCTTTTTAAGTGTTCGAGTCTTTATTTGCTACAAAGTAAAAATGACCAGAAAAAGAGGACTAGTCTAATTTTCAACTACATGCACCAGTCAAATGCAACTTGTTTTAAGTGAGCCACTTGCTTAAATACCAAAACATTAGGTGAACATTGAATGTTTGGTATTTAGTTATTGAAGCTTTGACATAGCACAATGTGAAACAAATTGAATTTATTTGGTGACAAAGGTACATCAATACATTGTATTGTTCATGTTTGGTAAATATAATGTATTTATAATCGACATGTATCGAAAACTATGTGGAAATCGGTTTAAGAGAAAAAAAAATAGTTGTACGAAAAGTTTGGGGTGGAAATTGTCAGATGTGGAGATTCCTCCCTAGCACAAAATTGTTAACATATGGACATACAAGCCCATGAAGTCTGCAGGAAGTTGGCAAAACTCTAATTCAAGATAGACAGACATCAAATCACCTTTTGATACATCCTCTGCAAGAAACCTCAGCGGAGTGTAAGATCTCACAGTCTCCCCATATAAAATTCAGCTCAAGCTGGCATTTAGGTCTGAAACATGCAAAAAATTGATAAAACAAGATCTTAAATAACACACACACCTGCAAATAAAGGCAGAAGTTAAGTGTATACAATTTTGAACAAAGAAAATCAGAATGATTTGTGGATATTTAAAAAACATCCTGTTTTGAAAAAGGAAAATAACTTTATCAAAATGCAACTTTGAAGCTACCACCCTTTCGTTATCCACTATTTTTCATTGTGTACCAAGTTTCATGCAATCTATACAGGTTTTTGAGTCATATCCAAAACGTTTACAGTCAAACCGATGACCAGAAATAAACAGAAAGAGGGCAATAAATTTTTTAAAAACACAATTTTGAGGTACCACCATTGAGTTCTGCAACTTACTGCTCTCCTGTTCAGGGAGCATACTAAAAAAGATGTATACAGCAGACCAATTATTACCGGTGCTGTATACATATACTTGTAAACAAGAACAGGTTATTCAAATTAAAACATGGCCATAAAATTGTATACATATAACTAAAAACAACCCATTTACTTAAAGCATTAAAAACAAAGATAAAACCACTGAACTCAATGCTGCTTTACTTATTTAATTAAAATATGCATTAATCAACAGACCAGAACATATACAGATAATTCATGGGTTTATTAGCCTACTTAACAAATAAACCTTACAAATATTGTTTTTTCCAAATCTACTATAAATGGTAATGTATCAAAATACATTTTTATATAGGTGTATATACTAGTAATGTCTTTTGCGACTCTTATGTTATGTTGATTAATCTAACTTCGAAACTGTGACTTTTTATTAACGGATAATCTGATTTAGTAAAAAATCTTGAGGCTACCACAAAGCAATATCTAGTTCTACATCTACATATACAATAAAACAAAAATTACCTGTAAATTTGTGGACACTGATAACACTCCAGCTATTTTACGACACATCATAAAGAGTTTATTAATTAACACTGAAATACCTCAAAGGTACACAAATGACGGAGTCAATACATTAAATACTCACAAAATGTACATAATTGAGTTAATAACATTTCCCAAAAAAATTACTACATTACCAAAATATACATAAATAAGTATATATAGTTTTCTTCAAAACTTTACTTAAATACCCAAACAACAGTTTGAAATAGTATTCCAAATAAATTTGTATATGTTTAATTGTGAATTACAAAATGAACTTTTTTTTAATAATTTATTACTTGAACTGTAAATAAATCAATAAAAGGTTTTCTTCTTTTGTATTTTGAATTGGACTCAAATCCATTTTCAGCAAACAACAGGTCATATATGATATATTCAATTACTATTGGTGGATCAAATCGAGTAAAACCAGGCTTCCATCAAGTATTTGGCAAACTTTCTCCCAAATAAAGTGAGAGGCAAGTTGCCATTAGAAAACACCTTAGACCTTAGATACTTGGCAAACAAGGATCCAGTTCTCTCCAAAACATAACCAATACAGCAAGATTGTACATAAATTAGAAAATTTACACTATTCCAAATATGTAATAAAAATTTAACTAAGCTGTAAATACATATTCTTCAAAATATTCCTTAAAATACCCAAAATGTACACAAATAGCTAATAATATATTTTTTTTAAAATCATTACAAAGTACCAGAAAATGTGTGGTTTATATATATATGTATATGTTGTATATGCAGTATGGGTGGTATGTATGTGGTACACACAAGAACTTAAGATCATTTCAGAGCTTTTACTTATATGAACTTCAGCTCCATACATATTGGATAAGCTGCTAAAAAGTTATTACAAAATCATAAATGACCACTGTATCACTATTTTGCTACCCATATTTAAGAGGACCAACCAGTAAGAAATGTGACAATGATAATATGTAGCAATTGCAGAAGAGATTGGTGAGACATTTTGACATTTCCTGATTAATCACACAGAACACTGCTAACCTCAGTAGTAAACTGTCCAAAGAGGTCAAGGTGACCTATTAAATCAAGAGGATGTTACACGTGTGTTCATTTGTTATTCAACATTTACATGTGTTTTAACATTTTTGCTTATGAAGTTTTAACTCATAAATGAATATTAAAGAATAGAGCATTTATTTTTTTACCCCCAGGTTAAGTATATAAGAAGTGACAAGAATAATCAGTTTTAGTTCCTGACAGTTATTTCGGATAATACATCATATACAATGATAAACGGAACATCATATATTCATTCTAATTGGAAAATGCAAACTGGCAGCGCGACTGCACTAGGTCAATATAAAGATATGTCCTGGGTTAAATATTGACCAAGCCAAGCAAAAAGCTTTAAAATTTGAATATCTTGGATTACAGTTCAACCAACATCGATGTACTGTGTGGAGTGCAACTCCGAAGAAATATTTGTTTTTATTTACATGCTTGCTGGATAAAGTTCATATTAAATCATTCCTTGGTATAACTGAGAATATAAATGATTTATTTAATCACATTTGCAAAGTACCAATGAGCAAAAGCTTTTATGAATTGCTCTTGAGCCAAAACTATATGTTGCTTTTGAGAGAGAATGGGTCAAACACCCAATCAATTACACCCACCATCTCTTGGGTAAATGACCAATACCTATATGGCAAAACAATTCAGTTAAACATTCCCAAAGACTTGTCAATATATATTTATGGAATTTTGTCACTTACCAGACAAAGGATTTTGTATCTATCTTTCTATAATTCAAAAGGGCGTATTGCAGAAAAGAACAAATACATCTCATCTACAAAATCACTACATAAAGGCAAGTCTAAAACAGACATAATTTTATTTCACAATATACAAGAACTACAGACATGATTTTAATGATGATAATAAAGGTGATTCTACATGTAGTTATTTTTTTTATAAAACCATTCATGATAAAACAATTATAACAGTACAACATCTACCTAACAAAAATACAAGGTATATATCCAACATAATCTGACTGTAACAGACTCTTAAGAATTAGAGAATTTTTCTTCTTCACAGTAACTTGTACTTAAAAAGCAAGTAGAAGTATTGTCTATAATGACGCCATATACATGGTCACCACAGAACAATCCACTGCATAATACATTTTCTTCTAAATTTTACTTAAAAAACAGCTAAAATAATATTGCAAATATATTCTATAAAAATTAAAGACTTCTATCATTGTTTCACATATTCACATATCCACGATTTAAAATTCTATTTTACCATATTTTTTCTATTACATACAAATACAACAGAGGTGACATTCCAGGAAAAGAAATCCTAACACTTTACATATTTCTTTCAACATCTGTTTCTACTATTTACATGTAATGATAACAATAATTAAACAATTGTTACTGCTTTCACTACATGTATATAAACCAAGATTTTATTCTATTTTACTGCAATTCCACAAATGATCTTATACAAATTTTCAATCAAGAAAAAAAAAGACACCAAAACTACAGTTTTACTCTTTTTTTTTTTATAAAAGAATGATTCAACTATCTACATGTACTCTCAACATGCAAACACCATACACTTTGTTTTACAAAAAAATGTCTTCTTCCTCTCTTTTACAAACTATCTACAGCCCTGTGTTTACAATGTACGATGTAATCTGTTATGTCCTACACACGATCATATTTTTAGCTACCATTGAATCCACTGGTCTACACACAATTCTTCAGTACCTAGACAATAGAATACATATACATTATATTACATGGTAGCTAGTTTGGTTGCACAGTTAATAATTAAGAATTGAGTTAATGGACATGGATACCCAGCTTGTGAGGCTTCAATAACTGAGGAAACTTGAACCAAATATTAAGACGATTTTGCCACCTTATACCAGATACAAATTTCTGTCAATTTTTAAGATTGTTAAAGGAATGTTGGCACTTTAAAGTAATCTGACAGTGGAGTCAATATGAACTTTATTCATATAAATCATACAGCACAAGGACAGACACGGTATACACTATGTGTCAGTTTCATGCTTGTCATGGACATATCATTAGTCATATTTATACAATGTCATTTGCTAAAATTGTCTATATTCTAATTATTTATCTATATGGCAGTGCAAGAGAATACTACAAACATACATGTAGTCAGTATCATTCTTGTCTACAGTTCATTGTTTTCATGTCAAGTTGAACTACAACTGTTAGATATTCTTCTTTAAGCAGAGAGATACTACAAAATATTATGCACATAAAAATATTTTCCTCTAATATACTTATATAATACGTATTTACTACCATTTTTTATGAATCAAGTTTATTTCATCTCGTATACAGAGATATACTAGTAAAATCACACTTTTAACAAAGGTACAAACGAGATGATCTTTTTTTTTGTAGAAGTGGAACTACCCAGTAATAATGAGTACATACGTGAAAAGTAAGTGTATATCAATATTAAACTTATTGTTCAGTGTAAATGACTTGGAATAAATGTGTTTCTCTTGAGCTAAATGTCTGAAAATGTCTCGAAATAAATAAGACATAAAAGATATATTTTTGGCAACACACACTAATAAAGCAGACTTTTAGATAACACTTTAATAGAATTTGACTCATCATCATGCATTGAACACTTTCTTTTACACCTTTGGATGTTTAACCATACGAAGATAATAATCACCAAATATTGCCATCTAAAATTTCATATTTAAGAAATGATTAAATATTTGATAATACTAGTGGTGGTTTTGGCCCAGTTTGGAAAGTACATGAATGACATTAATGTTCAGAACAGGAGGCATTATGTACTGGGGTATTTAATATCATATATTACACTGGGTGTATACTGTGTCACAGCACAAGTGATTCGTACACAGTAATGAGATGGTTTAGCTCTCAGTTCTAGTCATAAATTGTTTACACAATATTGACAGGAGATATATATAAAATAAATGTTAACAAATCTGGCGTCATGAATCCCGAGTTGAGAACTAATCAGTTGCCTATAGGAACTAATGTATTATATCTCCAAAATGACTATATAAAGGCATCATTTACTTTACTTTTTTATCATATTTACTATTATGTTCATTATTTAAATAATTGTTTATGCATTACTGTAGCTAAGTATTTATTTCCTAACCATTTTGAAGTATAATGTATCCTGATAAATATTACAAGCAATCTGTAAGAATACGGTGCTGAATATTTCTACTAATCTGTTGCATTACTGTGAATAAATCAATTCATGCTGTGACATACTATACATACTGTGTGTTGGATATAAAAAATTCATTCATTGAAGTGATGGATTTTGACAACTGCCTGTGCCGTGGTTCACTTTTGAATGCAGTATAATGTCAATTTCATCACATTACAGGTTATATATAGAAATCAGATTTACTGGCGGAGGAAGACCTTATGTTCATACACATGTATCCAAGTGTGGAATCTGCTCTTCCTTAAGTAATTGGCTAAATTTTCTATACATAAAACTCTACCTCTTACATCTGCAATAGCAGGTTTTGACAACAGTTGATCAAATCAACGCATTGTTAAACATTGCAATTTATGCTTCTTACCTCAATATCTCGTCCATCACCTCTGGTTACCACCCACTGAAAATAACGAGAGCAACTTTAGCTTTATTGTGCAACAAAGTATTATTTAACAACTAATATGTGACTAAAGCAATCGACTTGTATCTTATAGGTGTATTTTTGTCCTGGCCTATGTGGACGTTAAATGTAATCAAATTCTACAAATATAAATTTTCAGTTCTAATGACTTTTCTGTCCTTTATATAGCATGTGAGTAGTCATGAATCCTTAACTGGATCCTACAAATATAAAGCTATCACTTCATGTATGTAAATTTGTCCAACCTGTCCAGATGTGTTGCATGTAATTCCATAGTATACAAGTCATGGTCGACAACAAATTTATTGGATTGGCAGAGGCCTTGATATTGTATCTATGGTTTGCATTGTAGCTAGGCGCACTCGCCGTAGTCTGGTCTGTACATTTATGTCTTGGTTATTCACAAATTATTATCTCCAAATATACATATATATATATATATATATATATATATATATATATATATATACACACAATTTTTATATTGTACATTTACTCTTTCTATGAATACATATTTATACTTAATGCTCTAATATAACACTACTCCAAAAGGGAAGTATGCAAACAATCTTGTATATTATTTTTTTCATCATAACATATTATATATTGTATACTATTCCACCTAATAAAATAGGGGTTAGATAAACTTTTGCCTTATTGGCAGAGAATGTTTATCATACAGTTACAGACAATATTGATGACTGTCATTGACCCACATTTAAACACCTTTTCGACATTGATAAATTGTTAATCATGTCAATAAATAATGTTGAAGAGTTTACATAATAAATTTGTTTTAATTTCATAAAATTTCAAAATAAATTGCAAAGGCTCATGCTTAAGTTTTCTCTCTACCTCACCTGATAAACTATAAGGCACTTACATAGTATTCTCTTTATATTTGGCATTCAGTTTAATTAGTGATGGAAAATCTCAGAATGGGTCGGAGTAGAACGACTACTTATGCAAGTGAGTGGTAACGTTTCTTCGCAAAGATTTTGGACCAACTTGAACCTAAAGATGTGTCCTCAGCAGCAGGGAGCAAGTGATTCGTAAACAGCATCCCTTTGTCCATTGAGGACCCTTACAGTGTTGAAGTTGTCTAAAGCTGGATATGGTTCAGAATCCATAATTGTAAGAAATACTCCTGTTTTTTACTCTTTCTGTGTGTTTAACCTGCATAGTAGTTTATGTCTACCAATGCAGCAACCTTCTCATTAAATACACTTCATAGAATTATGGATACTATTCAAGTAAACTCAAGTTGAATATAGTATCAAATTTTCACTAACAACAGAATAAATATAAAGAACACATACGCACTCTTGGAATATGGTTTAGCATTTGAGGTTGCTGGCGACTTCACAGAACTGTCACTATAGCTACCATCCCCAGAACCCCATGACTGACCTGAATAATGAGATTAAACACAATGTTACAATAGCTTACATGTTTAATAACACACTTATTTTTTTATAACAACACTGAAATTATATCACTAATCCAATTTTATTTTCAAATGTCACCTTACTTATCTCTTTTACCCAATTTCTTCACTGACTTCACTACAACTTCTGACCTTCATCACAACTACTGGGATTCATTTAGGTATGTTATTTAACATTTCAGTGGAGTTAAAAAGTTACCAGTTTAAATTGTAAGGTATATGGTAGCTGATCATGATCGGGGAAGTTCTATTGAAAGATGTGGCCAGAAAAAAGGGACAGAATTTTTATGAATCAAAGACCTCATAAATTAATAGTGTGATTTGTCCCAAGTATTTGTGTGAAACTTTATGATTATATATAACTTAATAATGTATCGGTCTCATCAAGATTCTGTAGGTTGTAAGTGAACATAATGTTTGAAATGCAATTTTTGAGGAATTAAACTTCATACTTTAACTTCATATAAAGTTTCATCAAAATTTGACAAGCAGTTAAGGAAATGAAGAGTAGGCAAGATTTCTATTTCAAAACATTCTTAATGTCAAAACTCTCTTAAAAATCATCGGACCGAAACACTGCAACCATATTCACAGCTAGACTTGATACTAATACTTCCTATAAAGTTGCATCTAAATCTGAGGTAAAATGCCTATGCGTGGTTGCACATGAATCCTGTTTACCATACATTCCTTGACTGCTTGTGTTGTAGGAACTACTGTTCTGATTGTCACTGGTTCCACTACCAATTGCCTGCTGACCCTGACCATATCCGGACTGCTGCTGGGTACCATAACTTGATTGATTTCCTTGTGCACTATAACCAGTCTGATTTCCTCCTTGCTGGGTACCATAGCCAGACTGATTCCCTGTCATCTGGTTTCCCATCTGTCCAGACATCTGGTTATTCCCCATCATGCCCATCTGATTCATTCCCATCTGGTTCATCCCCATCTGGTTCATCCCCATCATTCCCATATTCCCCATCATTCCCATCTGGTTGTTCCCCATCATCCCCATTTGATTAGCTCCCATCATTCCCATTTGGTTATTTCCCATTTGACCACTGCTACCTGTTTGATTTGATGTCCCCTGATTGTATGAGCTAACAGCACTCTTACTATCTGAATCACCTGTGCCTGATGATCCCTTGCTGTTGTTACTAGGAGTAACCATGTTGTTTCCCATCTGATTATTTCCCATTCCCATTCCCATGTTATTCATCCCCATCCCCATATTATTCATTCCCATATTATTCATTCCCATGTTGCCCATATTTCCCATCCCCATACCGCCCATATTTCCCATGTTGTTCATTCCCATATTGTTCATCCCCATACCACTCATATTATTCATCCCCATTCCCATATTATTCATCCCCATATTTCCCATGTTGCCACCCATCCCCATATTGTTCATCCCCATACCACCCATATTATTGCCCATTCCCATACTATTCATCCCAATTCCCATATTATTCATCCCCATACCCATATTGTTCATCCCCATACCCATGTTATTCATCTTTCCACCCATGTTGTTTCCTGAAAATATAATGTTCATAGTTTTTATTTACAACAATTTCACTGAAAATAATTGTTTATAATTCACTTACTGTTTTTGAAATGTACATGTTATAGAGAGAAGGACCAACTAGCCAATCAGTGATGCCGATGAACACTCCCATCTGCAGTCTTATCAGTTGCAGTGCCATTTCACTTATGAATTTAAACTACTGACTAGAATTACTTTACCAAAAGTTGATGGACTAGCAATTTTTATAAAAATAAGCGGATAAAAAGATTTAAATAGAATAGTGATGACAAGATTTTCCATTTAAATATAACTAAAGGGGCATAACTGTGCCAGACTGAGATATTGCAAAGGCCTGCACAACAAGACTTTATACTGATAGTCTGTTCTGTAGTAAGTTTGACCAAACTGGTGGACAATTATTCTGACAAGATTTACCTTAAAATGAACGTTAAAGGCATAACTGTGCCAAAAGTAAGTGCCACAATATGATATGTACAATTAAGACTTCATGCATACAAATACTCTATAAATTGTTTGGGCAAAATCAGTCAATATGATTAGAAAGATGAGAAAGAGTGACATTGACCGATAAAAGGTTGAAAAAAGTTCAACTCTATCAATATGCCTTCTTAAAATCCTGGGGGACAACCTTCTCCAGGTTAAAAATTTGAACAAATTTGAGAGAGCTTCTTGTAAGCATGCTTCTCAGCGAATTTGGTGAAAATCTGTCAAGTGGTTTCAGCATCTTTAGAAGCAAAAGTTAACAGCAGACGGACATCAACTGACATAGTGCAATCACAATAACTCACCTGTGAGCCGTTGCCTCAGGTGAGCTAAAATGGCTGGAATCATACAACTTTGTGCCAACACTACTCTTGGTTTTGATCAAGGTTTAATAACAGATTGTCATTAAGATTATCAGAAAGTTGGGATCATGACCATAAACTTTTCACTTCTAATAAAATTATATAAGAGGACTATCATATTGTGTTTTTGGGAGATTTCCAGTTTGCAAACGAAAGATCATTACACAAGTTACACAGCCTATATAAACACAGAATTCCATAACATTATATGTTAAAATATTAATGTCATTGGTTCTGATCATATTTAAATGACTACCAAATTTGAACATTTTGAAATACAGTCAGAGAAGTTATGTTACAGAGTCAGCACGAAACTTTACTAGTTCATATTTACCTTTCCCCATTCCCATATTGCCGCCCATCATGTTGCTCTTATCTACAAATGAGAACACAATCAATAACAAGTGTGGCTTATAGGACAAAACATTTAGAATCTTGTACATGTATAACAAATTACGATAAATGGTTTTCATAACAACTATGTTTAATGGTTTTCATAACAACTGTTTAATGGTTTATATAACAACTATGTTTAACGGTTTTCATAACAACCATGTTTAATGGATTTCATAACAACTATGTTTAATGGTTTTCATAACAACCATGTTTAATGGTTTTCATAACAACCATGTTTAATGGTTTTATACTTACATTTGACACTGTCTTAAATACTTACATTTGACACTTTATTATTAATAACTTAGTTGTCCTGTCTTACAGTTTTATACTTACATCTGACACTTTGTCTGGATTCCGCCTTTTTAACTTCTACCATTTTGTTATCAACTTCTAGATGTTTTTTAACTGTAAATCAAGGCAAAAGAAGCAAAAATGGAGAATTATTAAATGAGACAATAGTCCTGGACTCTATCGCAGAAATCAACACAATTTACAAAATGTAACCAAAATAAAACATTATTTTTCTCCTACAATTGTATGGCACAGGGCACAGGTTTATCGAGTTATTTCTTCAAGAACATTTAATGTCTAGTGTTTATTCCTGCATACTTTTACCGCAATAATAGCTGCAGAAATTGTTAAACAAGTAAGTAATTCTGCATACATAACATATTGTACTTGTCACAACATATGACTGGTCACTTATACACACCCAAGACATGTTATACTGCCAGAGAGCCAGATTGTGTAACAAACATTGCAGTGTTGGCAAAACAATTTGCTATCCACAGGGAAAAACTTGTACAAGATCTACTTGCACATTATATTCCTAGTATTATTTAGGTGTGACCTTCACTTCCTGTTTTTTTTTCCAACCTTCTTTGAAGCAATTTCATCCTCTATATGAGCTCAATAAGAGGTATTTCCGTCATTAAAGGAAGTGTAATCAAGATTTTTCAAAATTTTAGAATTTATGAAAAGCATAAGGCATATTTCACAATCAGTGACAATTAAGGACAATTTAAACTTTAATACAACAAAATAACTGGTCCGAATTATTTGATATTTTTAGATATAATTTGAGTTTGAATAACAAAGATCAGTTGAAAACTGAAAGAACCAGCGATTTTAAAAGCCCTGCACATGACACATTTTCATTACTTACTGACAGCCTTATCTGTAGAGTCTGTATCCTCAAAGGTGATGAAGGCAAACCCTCGGTGTCGGCCTGTTTGTTTATCCATCATCAACTCCACGTGGGTCACCTTGCCAAACTGTTCAAATTCTTCCTTCAGTTTTTCACTGGTGGTGATGTCACGTATACCTCCGACAAACAGCTTGAATACAGACTCCTTGTTCTCTACAGCCACACGGTTACCCTGGTGATGTTATAGTGGTAATGTATATCAAAAGCTCAAATTTTCAAAGGAGATTTTCCACTTAGTGACATTTTTACACCTCATATTTTTGTTACACCTTAACTTTTTAATACAATATGAATATATACATATATATTTTCGGTAGATACACAAACGTTTAAATTTTAAAAACAGTATATATTATTCAATCAATAGACAAAATAAACACACACATTTAAATAGGATATATTGACAATTTATCACTAAGACAAGATACCAGTAAAATTTTAACATAGCATTTCATTATAACATTGACTTGGGCATGATTTCAGTACAGGTGTTAATCGCCTTTCTTAACATGTAACAGATTATTTATATGGCATCATGAAGTTGTTTTTTTTCATATACATGTACACACGCTGGGCTGGACTTCAGTTGTGAGAGGTAAATGGTCTCAGCAACTAGACCACCAGGACTAGGAGGACTCCTACATGGGTTCAACTATGCAGAAAGATGTGTACACATAATTTGAACTGAAAATGTGTCTGCTAACATGAATGCCCTGCTACTTGATAGGAAAACAATTTTTTTTATTGAAGATAAGTCGAAAAGGGACCATAACTCATGTAAAATTTGACAGAAGTTAATAAATATAAACTTGACCTGTGTTTTATAATTATATAAAAATATATAGACTCTTTCAGAAGTTACTGATGTGAAACCAATTGTTTAACTTTGTATGAATGAACAGACAAAAGAATGGATGGACAGGTGGACAGGGGATGGGCAGGGGATGGACAGGGGCAATACTTAATGCCCCGTCACCAGTCTTTATATGGCCCCAGACACAAAAACCACAAATCCTAGTTATTTGTAATAAACATTTCAGCTTTCCTTATATATCACACCTTTTTGAAAATTAAGCCTGCAAAAAATTTATAAGGCCGTCATTAAAAATATGTTTGTTGTGCTCCGACCAGTATTTTTCATGTGGGTAGGTAGGTAGCTATTTTTTTGGTCAAATTTTGATTTTCTATAGTCATTTTAAAGAAATATGGACATAAATCATGAAAGAAACACTTTAAAAGTCAATAAAAAAATTCGGTAACTGCAATTTTGTTTTTGCAAACAATATGTTTTTTATGGATGGCCTTAGCAGTACACATTTAATGGGAATGAGCCACAATCCTCCACTTATCTATTAAGTCCCATTAAAGGTTTCATTGTTTAATACTCCGATGGTAGCAATAACAGACAAGATCTCTAGAGAAATATAGCATAATAACAAGACTAGTTCATGGCATCATGAAACTACATTTTACACTCACCTCCCCTTTACCCTGAAAATCAGAAATGCAACATAATTACACAACCACACAAACAATAACAAATTAATTCTATTTCATCATTTTGTTTTAACTCAGTCATTGCTATCAGTATAAATAGACCAACTATAAAAATATTTTTTCATAATTCAAGATAAAATTTAAATGCAACTTCGACTCCTATTTCCTACGGATGTTTTTTTAGTCCTTTCATTCCAATCCTCGATGGCCGAGTTGTTAGACAAATGTCTCAAGATCTCCTGCATCTCACAGCTGAGGTCATGGGTTTGGTTCAAAAACTTTGTGTATGGATAATTCACCAATAACACTGGTTGTCATAAAATTATACATATATAAAGAAATAAATTCTAATTGGGTTCAACACAATTTTAAACATAAGTGGTTATATTATGGAATATCCAGTTTTACTGGTAGAGGAAGACTTCAGATGGAATCCCAGTATAACTACTGTCCTTCCGCAAGTAACTGATAACCTTTCTCACATTAAGTTTTTGGATCAAGCTGGGATTAAACCCATGACCTCAGCTGTGAGAGATTAAAAGGTCATTAGATGACAGCTTTTTAGAACGCTCAGCCACAAAGGATCATACATAAACAAAAGAGTTCCATGAATTAAATGTCTCAAATATATTGCTTAAGCACAAAGTGAGGCTTTGAAGTCTGAAGGTCTAAAATGTGTGTGATCTTGTACTTAAAAATCAGAGAAGAATACATATATATATTTATATATAGATATCTGTATAACACCAGATTGGTGTTTGTATTATTGGTTGTTACACAAATGAACTCACAGTTCTGGGCATAGCTCGTTTTGTTTCCACCTGCCTTCCATCTATCACATGTGGTCTATGTGCCTGACAGTCATCCAACATTTTGGATTCCTTGTATGTCACGAAGCCAAAACCTCGAGATCTGAAAACAAAAGTATAAAAGTTTTTGTACAGTTCTGAATAACAATAATAACAATTTTTCAGTCATATCAGGACACTGTCTACTTGGGGCAGTAATCTAAGAGCAGGCTTCACCACAGGTCAATTAAGCACAGGGGCACCCCAGTGCTTGACTATCAGAAATGGTATTCCCCTAGTGCTTGAATTCTTTAACAAAATTTTGCAATAGCTTACTTTCTTCTTAATCATTATTTTTCTTTGCACATCTTTTCTCATGTTAATGCCTAAAATAAAACATACTAAATATGATAACTTCAACTGATTAATTCAAGTTTTACTAATGAAATATATTTAGACGAGTGCCTTACACAGCGCTTGAAAATGTGTTAAAGTTGTGTAAGCACTCTTACCCCAACGCTTGCATTCCTTCCTGTGGAGAACCCTGGTTGGGTATCGGGCAGCAAACAAATTAAGAGTATTCAAAATAAACATTTCATTAGGTATATTGCCATTGCCGTGTAATGGAAATCAACGAGATGAACCAAAAATATTTTTTAACTTAGTAAAAGAAAGGGTTGACAGTAAAAATTAAGGATGGCCGGCCAACTAAGACAAGAAGTTTTCTCTTCTAATAACAGGAAATAGCTTGACTATACAATCAAGACTAGTACAACAAATTGTATTGGATGCTTCAGTTTACACAAATCCTATAACAGCAGGTCTTACTGGTTCACTCAAAATGTTACATGGTTGTGTTTGTTTAAACACATTTTATTTCTCAATATAATAGTAAACAATGTGTTAATAAAACATTGGTGTACAATAATAACATGGTTGTGTTAGCAATACTGTACAAATATAGCTTAACCAGCATGTCAAATAGAATACCCTCTGCAGGTAACTGCATAATTGATATGGGTTAATGATACACAGCTCAGTAATCCCCATATGTGTGAAATTGAAGTTACTAATGCAACTTTCAATTTCTTAAAATGGCACTTGCCCATGACTTAACTTAAGGGTTACTTGTCTGACCAAATTTTATACTAAGTGTCTTGTCTGTGATGTCGGGCTTCGTGATTTTTACAGCCCTGGATATCACGTGTTTATTTTCTTATTTGGAAGAAAAAAACACACACAAATTTGATTACAATCAAATAAATCAAAAATTTTAAACTGGGTGAAATATTGTATGACCAGCAGAGCTAAAAAATGACTGTTTTATAAGAGATATACAAGCTCTTATTTCAGCATTTATAACCTTTTTGATCCAGGTTCTTTCATAACAATGAAATCAACAACTTCTCCCCATTGCTCAAAGTAGGTTTTCAATGTCTCATCTAAAGTATCGTAGCTCAGTCCACCGATGAAAAGTTTACGGAATTTTGCTGAATCCTCGTCACTATCATGGCGCTTCCTCTTCCTGTCCATTCTGTCAACATAGTTTACCTGTTGAAAAAAAAAAGGAAATACTATTCAACAAGGCCTCTATTTTTTTTAAATAAGTACACTATGTGCCCCGAGACACTGCTTTTTAAATTTTACAATTACCCATTTCACCTAATTGCAGGAGCATACATGTACACCTACAGCTGCTTTTTTCACCACTGAGTGTACTCATTTAGACCCAACCCAGAGTTTTTTTTCTTTCTATAACAGACGCCGTTAAACGGTGTCTTCCCCTCGCCGATTTTTTCCCCTATGGCTTAAAATTCCCCTAGCCGGTCATTTTCCCCTTTCGCTAAAAATACCTTTCCGGTAAAAAGGGCCCTTTTGCGAAAAACATGCCCGATGCGCCTATTTATTTTTCAGAGATCGTAAGTTTATATTCGTGTAGCGTAACATTTCACAAAGTTAATTGATGCAAGACATCATATTGTTACTATTAATAAACTTTTTATAAAAATAGTGTCTATTTGTATATAATGTCATATCAGTGACCACTAGAGGTCATTGAATTGAACAGACTTACGCGGGAATAACACATATATCCCCATTTAAATCGCAAAAGCAACACATTTAAATTTATTTTTCAAGAACCGGATGTTTATTTTCATGTGGCATTGCATTTCACAGTTAAATTATGACATCAGAGGTTAGAATTTAAATAGCATCCAATCATAAATAGGGTCACGCGAGGTCATGGAATTGTCCAGACTTACGTGGGAAATGACAAAAACCTCCACATTTCCAATCGCTAAAACAAAACATTTCAATTTATCAGTGATCACACGAGGTCATTGAATTGTCCAGACTTACGCGGGAATAACAAAAATCTCCCAATTTTCAATCGCAAAAGCAATATATATTTATTTTTCAAGGACCGGTTGTTTATATTCGTTTGGCATTGCAGTCGGCGCAGTAAAATTATGCATGACACCATAGGCCCATATTTTTGCTGTCCTGTTTTTTCCCCCCCTAAGCTACTTTTTGTCGCGTTGTATTAACGGGTGCACAGACAATCAATTGCCATGAAGCATGTGCGTGGAAATACACATGTATTTATTCTGTAGTGCCTGTCCAAAGTGAATTTCCGCGCATTGTACATGCAGACAAGTGTAGAAAAATCGCCTATACTGGTGACTTTTGTCCGTGCTATTATTAGTTATAAGATGGAAACAAAAGTATGCCATATAGTGTGATGTGTTTGTTACAAAAGCAGTGCCTGTTCTGCCCATACAAAACCCTGCAATTTAGGCGCCAAAACCGTCAGAATAAAACGCACCACGGAAAAAGGCCTATAGCACTCCTACCAATCACACAGCCTGCGTTGTTATACATCATCAACATTTTAAGGCGGTGGATTTCGGGTTTCGCAGGCGGGGGGGAGTCGATTTTAGGAATTTGACAGTAAATGTTAAATATTTTCATGAAATGCGTTTTACTAAAACATTTTTTTCGAAAATCAAAGAATGTCATCAGTTAAACAAACCTATAAGTGACGGAAGTTAAGCTCAATTAGTGAATGTGTGAACACTTCTGAAGTGCCCACAAAAGTGTCCTTGAAGCTTCAAGGAACTCTAGTATATCCTTCTATAGTTCCTTGATATCACGTTTTATTAATACATGATATTGTAATAGCCTTATTTAAGATGATTCATACATTTACCAAAACATACTTGTATCATACTTGTTATTAATGCTAAAAATGGTGCTCAACACAACACGCAATAAAGTAATGACATTTTTTTCCTGTTATTTTGTATGCGCCAAAAATGCCCTTCAAATGAACCTGGACAATCCGGCCCCGCTCCAAAACGGCCATGGAGAATCCGGCCCCTGGACAATCCAGCCCCATTTAGCATGGTCAATCTGGCCCCACTTTTATTTCTGTTTTATATAGCAATATCAGTGTTATTTATTATATTATTACATACAAAACAATTATTATATACATAAAATATATGATGCATTTATTAATCATTAAAATATTCATGAAATAAACATGGTAGCGTTAAACTTGATAATTTGTGTTGCACATTGTAATAACAAGTATACGGGTTTTTGAATGTTTAAACAATTAAGTAACGGTTTTTAAAAATTAAAGGTAAACTTGATTACTCGAGTCGTACATTGTGCAAACAATTACAACAATAATTTGAACAAGGAGAACAATTTGCATTTCATTGAAAGCATATGGTTTAAATGATTAAACCAAAGACGTAACAATGAAAATCAATGTTTTTCATACATCCCAGTTATTAGAATAATCAAATCAATTTGCGTTTAATTTAAAACTAAACTTTATTATTTACGCCGGGCAATATGCAAACAAATAAATAGACACAATGTTGACACAATGTAAACCAATTTTGCATTTAGTAAAACATCTCTTTTGATATTTAAAAACTGTAAATTAAAAACATACCGCTTTTCGTTAATTAAAGGTAGACCTAATACTTTGGTCGAGCATCATGCAAACAAATTAACATGTCTTTTCATACATTACAAATATTGAAACAATGGAAATGTAGCAAGTTCTAAAAGAGTACCATCTGCATTATAAAGTACAGATATTCAATATCAATTTTTTCCCCAGGTCAACATTCCATAAAAGGTCAAACTTTGAAGAGTTCTAAAAGTATTGTTATGAACTTATCCAATATGTCAATAAATGTATTTTGTCTAAATTAAAATTGATTTTTTAAACAGATATTCCATACAAAGAGTACATGTCAGCCATTAAAGACAACACAGACTTGCTCCTCGTCTGTGGAGAATGCAAGGACTCAGAGGTACTAATCTGCTCTTTATAACAATAATTATAATAACATGGTCAAGCTTTTTGAGTATGTAAATCTCAATACAGGCTTATGTAATCGTTTTATACATATATTTCTTTTTATGATGGCACCATAAGCTGAACCTTTCTGCCAGAAGTGCGAACCTCCAGTTTTACATTCTGGTTCCGTTGTTAAGATATCTGTTGGAGAAGGTACCAATGACGGTGAAACTGGTCCGCGAAGAAAAGATGAACAGGCACCAGAAATTGAAGTACCTTTGTGTCGACCAGCTTGCCACAGAGCTTTGGGATGCATACGACCGCAGGGAATTACAGATGGGCGCATTCTTGGAAGCTCCAGGGAAGTTACAGAAGACATTCGTTTAGAAATTGAGAGAGAAACATATCGTTTTGAGAGATAGACTAAGGGAAAGACGGAGACTTGAATATAACTGTATTTGTTGTTGATCTTTTTCTTCTATATATCTTTGATTATATAAGTATTGTTTTAAGAAAAAACAAGAAATGTCACTGTTAAGTGTCACATGCCCCCCAACATGTCATGATGTTATGTTGATCATTTGTAGCAAGTATCATTAAAATTCATCTATGCATGACAAATTTACAGGCCAGAAACAAACTCTCACATAAACTCAAAGTGTTGTCAATCAAACTCAAATTGTGACCTTGACCTTTGAGGTATGGCTGTGGGTCTTACTCGCGACACGTCGTCATGTTCTGTTGATCATTTGTTGCAAGTATCAACAAAATCCATCTATGCATGACAAAGTTACAGGCCGAAACAAAATACCGTACGGAAGGAAGGACGGACGGACAGAGAGAGAGAGAGAGAGAGAGAATAAGGGGGAGAGAGAGATAGAGAGAGAGAGAGGAGAGAGAGTCTTTTCATTTTCTATAGCCATTCTTATTAAATTTCATTATAAATCATAAGTGTGTTTTGTCCAATTTAATCCCCCAAAACAGTTACTTTCATTAACAATCATTGATTATTTTATGTGTACTATGTAATTCCCGTTACCAGTCATTTTATAACAATCCCGCAGTAATTATTATATGCATTCCAAATTATATAATTATATAATAACTATTCAGTGTATTACTTTTTTCATTAGAAATATCAAAAAATAAATGATATAATTCATAAAATAAAAGTGGGGCTGGATTAACCATGCTAAATGGGGCCAGATTAACCAATGACGTTTTGTCCAGGGGCCGGATTGGTAGCGGGGCCGGATTTGCGTGGGGCCAGATTATCCATAACTTTTTTCAAACACTATAGACTTGGCTAGTAACTCTTGCTCAGAATCCTCCCTTGCATATCTGCGTGATACTATTACCTGCGCTAAAACATCACAAAGCACTTTATCGCAGTCATAGGCTGGTAAACGAAAATATTCACTCGGACTAATTGCAACAAAAACTGTATTTATACAGAACGAAAGTACATTGTATTAGTATCTCCCAAACCAAACTTGCAGACTGTGTTCCTCGGCAAAACAAAAATATTGACTTTTAAAAAAAAACAAAATACCTTATTTTATAATTTGAAATTTTGGACGGTTTAGCTCACCATAGTAAGAACTCTTCAGCGGGAGGTACAATGACGTCATCAAAATACGTCATAATTTCATGGCGGCGCCCAGTCAAAACATATAAACAACTGTTTGAAAGTGCCATTATCGATCAAATATGCGGGGTAAGTATCAATTATGTTTATTTTTAATGAATTCCGTGAAGTTTGTTTGTGTTTAAGTCTTGTATGTCTGCATAATTGTTGATGAACGTTGTTTCATGGTGAAATTTGAGGTAAGGTTGAATACGGTATAAACATGCATATTTTAGGATATTAAGAGTTTTGCTAGCGTTAAACATTTGTATTAAACTAATAACAGTGTTCAAAATGAGCAAAATAACACTTACTTGAAGAAAAAAAACGTACTTCTTGAGGGTCATATTCGTTCATTTTTCGAAGTATGGAAGCCCATTTTTGCCATAATTCTAAAAAACGTGTTAGCTGACTACCAAAACAGGAGCTTATTTAATTACTGAATTCACAAGTTTTGACAAGTAACACTTTGTTTAGAATATGTTATGATTGTTTTTATATCATTGAATGTTTTTGTGTGTTATTAACATCATTATATTACAATAAAATCATATACAGGGTCTATGTAATTAAACGCATTTTTTCTTACATTGCAGGCTGAATATTGCGCAGATGTACGCCACACAAGCAACCATACATACCATGGATCACCAGCAGCAGTACATAAATATATCATTGTACGTGTACCTAAGTACCTATCTTTTATTAAACACCAATTTTGCAAAACAGACCGTTGCAGCACAATACAATAATAATAGTAAAGCTTGCTTTAATATTGATACATGTTATTACATTATAATATTATTGTAAAATCATCTTGAGGACCTTTTTAATTGAATTTTTGTTTAATTTAGATGCTGAATACAGCTGCAGTGTATTATTGTATTCTGCACAACCAACGGTGAACCATACATCTCTTGGGATACCGGCAGCACAGCAGAGCTAACACATCGTACGTGTTTTGTACAAATCTAACCGAATAATGCACATAATATATTGTTGGACAAACAACAATCCCACTTTAGATATTTTTGATAATATTTTATAGACCAATACATCACAATACATACTGGTATAAAATAATTATAACCTATGCACTAATAATTGAAGAATGAAATCATGCTCTATACACACTTAAGAATGTAGACTGTCGAAACTGTCTCAATCAATTTCAACCTTATGTCTGCTGCATTCGTCTGTGAATGTTATTGCTACATACAATCATCACTTTTCTAGAATTTACCCAAATTGAAATCTTACAAATGGACGTTATTATTCATTTCAGATGGATGACTGTGTATTCTGCAACACACCTCTCAATGATCTTCCCACAGTGAAGCTACGGGATAAAGGCAGCAAGTCGATAAACGAAGCCAGTGTTGAGCGGCAATCAAACATAAATGTTATTCCTGGACAGGAAGTTCACGTGGACTGCAGAAGAGACTATATTCATAAACGCAACGTTATAGCTAGCAATTAATAAAATTAACAATAATGATAGTACTACTAAATGTTCCACAAGGTCATCGGGCGTATTTGACTTTAAACATAAATGCATATTTTGTTCACAGGATGCAAAGTTTAACCATAGAAAACGGGGCTATGCTATTTTTCCAGTTAGAATTCTTCCTTTTAAGAAGTCCATTGAACGTGTATGTTCAGAAAGGAATGATCAGTGGGCCCATGACGTCTCTGGAAGGATCGCTAGCATAATTGATCTACCAGCGGCTGATGCATTATACCATCAGACATGCAGTGTCAACTTCAGGACAAATCGACAGCTTCCCAAGGAGTTTGAAACAGATGCCAGTCCTTGTCAAAAGCAAACAAAAAGCCCAGGAAGACCTGAAGCACCAGATACCACTGAAGCATTCAAAAATGTTGCGAGTTATATAGAAGAAAATGAGGGGTGTGTATTAACAATGTCTGAACTGATTCATTTGATGGAAGATACTTGTGGGGACCGTGCTTACTCATACAAACATCTGAAAAACAGGTTAATTGACCATTTTGGAGACTCTATATCAGTAACCACTTTCGGCAATACTGAAGCTAAGGTCACAATGAAACAAAAAGCATCAGAAATTATTCATAACTTCTCAAACGATACACAAGGGTTTTTGGAAAGCGAAAAAAGGAAAACAATTATAACTGCAGCAGCGAAGCTGAACAAGGCTGATATTAATTCAATCCAAGCAGAGACCATCAAGAAATTCTACCCATCATTTTATTCTGTTTTGTCTACCACTGGAGGACTTACGAGGGGAAGAGGCATGTCTGAGGCTCAGCGAACGTTGTGGCTGTTTATCTATGCCAGCATGTGCCGAAATGAATCTCGCCATGCAAGTTTTCAGTGGCACCAATTATGCTACCAGCGAGCAACACCAAGATACGTCATTATCACGCCGTAAACGGGACAGCCATGATGTAAAACAAGTTGTGCAATTCTTGCAAGCCCGATCTCCATTTGAAGAGGCAGATATATCTTTACGAAACATAGAAACTGGTGTTACAGTTGATAAACGAGTCAATGTTGATGTGGCTTTTGACATAGGGAAGAAAATTATTCATGGCATGGTTGGACAACCCGTTGATGAATACGTATACAAAAGAAAAGGTCAAGCAGTACCACTAAGTGAACATAGCTCTATAAAGATAAATGATGAAACAGTAATCATTGATCCTCAACTTCTTTTTCAACGTTTAATTACAGTGGCCGATAGGTGTGATGAAGATATTTCGACCATATTCAAGTATGAATTGAGCACCAACCCATCTTCATTATTCGACAATACAGGTTTGCCTAGAGCTGCACAGAAATCTCAACTAGCTGATGCAATGTGGAAACTTCGAGATTGCAGCCCTGATCCAGAAATGCAAACAGAGTCGGTGTCCTATGTGATTGTTGGGGGGTCTTTGTTACAGAAGATTCCGTGGCAGAAAAATAGCACATTTAGAATCATATGTGAACAATATTTTCATTACTTGGCCCAGAAGTATTTGAGCACAACAGTAGTGTTTGATGGCTACTCCAATGGACCATCCACCAAGGATATCACCCACGTTCGCCGAAATATAGGAATAGTAGGCACACCAGTGAGATTTACAAACGACACACCCTTTCGATCAAGCAAAGATTCGTTCCTGACAAACGTTGAAAACAAACAAAACTTTATATACTTGTTGGGGACTTACCTTGAAGAAAGAGGGAAAAACGTTAGGTATGCAGAAAGCGATGCAGATGTACTTACAGCCGTAGATGTACTACAGCCGTAGAGCATGCTGAAACCACTACGTCGTTTGTGATAGGAGAAGACACGGATCTGCTTGTTTTTCTGTGTTATCATGCGAAGGATGCAATGAATATTTTGTTTAGGTCTGATACGAAGCAGACAAAATTAAAACGAAACAAAGTTTGGGACATTAAAAAAACACAGGCAATACTAACAAGACCTGTTTGTGATCTTCTCCCATTTCTACACGCACTCACTGGTTGCGACACTACCTCGCGAATCTATGGGATCGGCAAAACCGCTGCATTGAAAAGGCTTTGTACGAGTCACCAGCTACAAGAGGTGGGGACACTCTTCATGACAAGTGAGACAAAACAAGAAGTAATGCGCAATGGAGAATTAGCTCTGATATTGCTTCTTGGTGAAAATACGGATCAAAATCTTGACGTAATAAGGTTTCAAAAATTCACTGCGAAGGTTATGACGAGTACATCGTGCGTTCAAGTCCATACACTACCACCGACATCTGCTGCAACAGCTTTCCATAGCCTTCGAGTGTATATTCAGTCTCAAACATGGATTGGCGAAAAAAACCTGCAACCTGAAGACTGGGGTTGGCAGCTGAAGAATGAGGTGTACAGTTCCATAAAACAATAACATGCCTGTAGCACCCGCAAAACTGCTGAACGTTGTTCGATGTAATTGCAAAGCTAACTGTCACAGTAAACGATGCTCATGTCGGAAACACGGTCTGGAATGTTTGTTTTGGATGTGGAGCCTGTCGTGGAATTAGTTGCACAAACTCCCACATGCCAGAATACGTTGAATTTACTTAGTTTTACATGCAATGTCAAGTTTTGTCTATTTTGTTGGATCTTTTAACATATGGTAACTTGAGCCGCATCAAGCATTAAGGGTCCTTAACACTTTCCATCATACGACAATCCTGCAACAAACGACTTGTTTGATTTGTCAAAACGTAGACACTCTCTATAATTCAAATGATAACCTATGATTTAAAGTGGAAAACATTGTGTCAAAAGGAGAAATTGCACGTTTTATGCAATTTCTTCTTTTGCCACCATGTTTCAAAAGGCCGTCTGCTGTAGAGGGGTCAGAAAGCGTTTATATGAGGGAAAGGGTTAAAGTACGAAGGCACGAAGTTTTATTACCAATTGTTGATAATTGGAAAGATAGTGTAATTGTATTTGCATTCTGTATTACAATGTTTATCGGACAGTTCTGGAGTGATAGAATTTTACATACATTACGCGTGTATCAAATCTATTAATTAACGCATGTATGCTGAACCATAATTTAAACTGATCATTTTGAGGAGTTATATTTGAGATTTCATAATTAATGCAAATGAAATAATTATTAACACAAATAAAGATTTGTCTGTTTCATTTTCGATTTTTTTTTTTTGTATATTCATAATAGTGGGTGGGGTAATTCCCCCATCACAAAAGGAAAACATGAATTATTTCTTACATTCAAATGCAAAAATGAAAAAAAATACCATTAAACCTATGTACATGTAAATAATGTATAAATTAAGGTAAAACATGCCATACATTATCAAAAAAGGTACCACAACACTCAAATATGTATATGTGATAGGTTATTAGAACATTTCATTATGCCCTAAATATAAAGTCAATTTTCTCAGAAATGCCTGATCTGAGTGAATGCAACTTTCTCCCTGTATAACTACATATATTGTAGTTTACGAAAATAATAGAAACGTTTGTGTTGCAATTAGTCCGAGACATGATGCTACGCAAGATTTCGTTTACCAGCCTATCACTATTGAGAGGCTTCCAATGATGGTTTGTCGTTCAGTTCTCTTCTGTTATCAAACGTTTGCAAACAAATTAAACATTAAGCGAACTGAATGCAGCCAAGGTAACAAACACATTTTCATAAATAATGGTAACTATACTTTGGTTACTGAAGTAAAAAAATTTCAAAATACAATTAGGATGCAGAAAGTTTTACAATTTTCTATTTACATTGAAATTAAAATCCCTTGTTTTTCAGCACTGTAAGGGGAAACAACTCGAAACCACATACTGCAGTTTTTTTTGTTTTCCGCAATTTACATCGTTTAGATCTGTATTTCCGCTAAAATACAATACAGCTATCGACATAAAGTATAAATTCATATATCTATATATACATTTATTATCTTAAGCGGTATTTAACCTAGAAAATGTTAATTTTTCACACGATTTATTACCTCGTTGTCGGCCATTTCGCTTGTCGTAGTCACGTGACTTTTTGACAGAAAGCAAGCGTGGCAGTTGATCAAGATCATAAAGTCACGTGACTACGACAAAAAAAAAAGCGAAAATGGCAGACAACGAGGTATATTAAAATCGTGTTATTAATTACCATTTTCTTCATTGAAATACCGACATAAATAATAAATGCGTAAACAGATATAGGATCTCGACAGCTGAAATGTATTTTAATGAAATGCAGCTCTAAAACTATACAAAATTACTACAAACAAAAAATGTATTGTGTGTGGCTGCGAGTTGCTTCCCTTATCCGTTTCAGTTTAAACGTGTATTTGTTTGTGTGTTTAACAGAGCAAACATCTTTGGGATGTGTTTGTAGGATGTGCTAAATCACAGAAAAATTTAGGAACAGCATCAATGTAGTCCGATTTCGTTTACTATATAAATGCAGTAAACATATTGGCTGACACGATTCTTCCAGTGGCTGTCGAGCAGAACCGACATCCCAACCCTCTAAGTGGTCCATGTTCAATATCACTACACAAGGCTACAGTGAAATCGTGTAGTGGAGGGCATAATTTTAATTCAATAATTGGTCGTCTACACCTTACATGCATGGCATTTTTGAATACTGAGTACTGCTGAATAACCTCATTAATCACCAGCCTTCAAGAAACAACTTTAATTATAATCATCGATTACCACCCCACCCCCTACTGTCCTTGGACATGGAAAATTGTAAATGAAACAGTTTCTATGTGATAATAAACATCAACCCTCCTCAACGTTTTTCTTGTTATATGTTTTCACTTTTGAGACGCCTCAACATTGGTAATTACCAAGTCTTACTCACGGAGAGAGCTTCAAAATAGATAATAATTTAGTATAAAATTTTTGGACAAGTGAAATTTCCATTTGATTGAGTACTTTTTACCAGTCCATTGGCCAGATGGACGAGTGCTTTTAAAAGTTTTCCTGGACCCCTGAAAATGCCTAGAGTAAAGCTGTGAGGTAAAAAAACACTTAACAATGACGTTAAACACAGCCTATTGCAAGATATTGCACATCTGTAATGAGGCTTTTAAAGATTTTTTATTTTGTATCTCCTGAGACCTGAAATTGCAGAAGCTGATAAAACCTTCCAGAAGTTCCCAGTGAAATCTAAAGGGAAGGTTTCATGACTTTAAAGTACTAAGAGTTGACACATTATGAATGGGAAGTTAAAATTCAACATGAAATACATTGATCCATGATAATAGTATATATTTTATTATGAATTGCAGGCAAAGTATGCAGATAAACAGATCTCAAACACAAGAGGGCTCAATTTCGATGAATGTTTATTGACTTGTCCGCCATCATCGATTATGCTATTAAAACATGAACGTTTCATTGGCTTGCTCAGTTCTAAAAATAAATGTGTGTGTATTAATAAACATATCACACCATGTTTACTCTTTATTTACTGTTTTATCCAGTATATTATTATTATGTCGATAGAGTAAGTAGGTTGATTTTGAAAGACATTACATTTTAAGTTTTTTTGAGGTGGTGGGTGGGGGATGGAAAAATCAGAAATTGGCACTTGTGGCCGTCCTTAAAAAAAATTGTGCCATGATCCTACCTACTCATTAAAAATTGCAGCTTTTATTTAAAATAAAAATGAATGGATGGGGGAAAATTTGGTCAATTTGTTGTGGGAAGAAAAGTAAAATGCCCGGACATAACAAACAAAATTTTGTAAGCAAACTAAACAATAAAACAATACTAGGTTCATATAAATATATTGAAAATACAGTAGTGACATACTGGTTTAAAAACTGTTTAATGCTCAATTGAATAGTTGTAACATTTCATTTTTCAACAGGTAAAATATGCTGACAGAATGGACAGGAAGAGGAAACGTCATGACAGTGATGAGGATTCAGCAAAATTCTGTAAACTTTTCATTGGCGGACTGTGCTATGACACTTTAGACGAGACGTTGAAAACCTACTTTGAGCAATATGGAGAAGTTATTGATTCCATTGTTATGAAGGAACCTGGATCTCAAAGGTTAGAAATGGTGAATTAAGATCTTATATATATCTCTGTAAAACTTTAAAGGCAGTCTTTTTTAAGCTCTGCTGGTCATACAAGATTTCATCTTGTTTAGTAAATTGAGTTTGATTCTTATTTGATTTTATTAAAACTTTTTTTTTCTCTCCCAAATTTGAAAATATGATATCCAGGGCTGTAAAAATCCCAACTTTTTAAAACAAGATCTTAAATTTAGCAGGACAAGTGATCTTTAAGTTAAGTCCTGAGAAAGTTCCATATTTAAGGAATCCAAAGTTGCATTTAATTGCAAACACAATTAACTAATCCAGATAAATTATACAGTTATCTGCAGCTGGTATTCAGTTTGACATGCTGATTTATCTGTATTGACAACATACAGTGTTGTTAACACGATCATGTAGCATTTCCAGTGTACCAATTAGACATACTGTTATACTATTTGTGTAAACTGAAGCAACCAATAAAATTTGTTGTACTTAGTGTAGTGCCCCAGATAATGTTTTTTTTAATAAGAGGTTAATTTAACTATCAAAATGGAAAAGATGATGGTATTCAACTTCCAGATTTTTCCAGAGATGTAAGTGAGCATAAAGGCTAAGATACAATCTGTATATTTATTGTAAGATTCGATTCAATTAAATATTATTGTCCCCTGGTTTGTGAAAAGTGAGAGACACTAATTTGGGAAGGTCCGTCCATCCGTCACACTTTGGTTTCCGTGCTATAACTTAAGAATGCCAGAATCAAATATTTTGAAATTCTAATACAAGTGTATATAATGACAAAACACAGGCTATGTACGATTTTCTGGGTTGTGACTTGTGTCATTGTAGAATTGTGCCCCTTTAATTTGTGAAAAATCATAATTTCAGTCCTGTCTGTCACACTTGTTGGGGTTTCTGTGCCATAACTTTAGAATGGCTGAATCAAATCTTTTGAAAGTTGTAATACAATGTAAATAATGACAAAATACAGGCTAAATTCAATTTTAGGGGATGTATACAGTATAAAGCAGTACATAATTAGAATATCAATGGCAATTCATGTACAAGCTCACATCCCATTCACAAACATAATAATAGCATTCTTATACAGGAGAACGACTAGACCTAAAATATTTAGCTAAACCATGAGGATAAATTACACCCAGAATCACTATGTTCGGTTCATTGTGATCTTGATACATTATGATCAGTCCAGATAATTCATGTTTAGTAGCCAGCATTATCTAGATGTATACATGATACATGACACTTGGTCTGTTCTTCATAATTATGTAGTTTTACAAATCTTTTCAAATTGGCCTTTTTAAACTTTTATACTTATACTTTTGTTTTCAGATCTCGAGGGTTTGGCTTCGTGACATACAAGGATTCCAAAATGTTAGATGACTGTCAGGCACATAGACCACATGTGATAGATGGAAGGCAGGTGGAAACAAAACGAGCTATGCCCAGAACTGTGAGTTCGAAAAGTTCATTTGTGTAACAACCAATAACTACAAACACCAATTCTGTATAAATATATTGCAACCAGTTTTATTGGCGGAGGAATATATCAGACACATGACCATTAGCAAGAGTAGAACCTGTGTTCTGCAAGTAACTGATTAATCGTAAAGTTTTTTGATCAAACATGGCTCGAGTCCATGACCTCAGCTGTGAGAGGTAGGAGACCTTGAGAGGATACCTAACCACTCAGTCATAGAGGATTCAAATGACAGGACTAAAGTAAACCATGTAGGGAAGAAGGAGTCAAAGTAGCATTTAATCTTTGTCTGAAATTTTGTATGACAAAAACATATTCTTTTAGTTTATCTAATTATACAGATAGCAATGACTGAGTTAAAGAAAAAGAATTACTTTGTTTTTTTTGTGTGGCTGGTTAATTATATTGGTGAGTGTAAAATATAGTTCTGCATGTATGTTGCCATGAACTAGTGATATTATGTTTTATTTCTAGACATCTGTTTTTGCTGTCATGAGAGTGTTAATAAATGAAACTGTTAATGGAATTAAATAGATAAATAGAGGATTACAGTTAAATCCCATTAGATGTCTACTGCATTTGACTGCCTTAATTTTAGTAAATACGTGACAATACATCAAATTTGGTCCGGTTAGCTCAGAGGGTAGTGTGTACAACTATTAATCCATGATCCAGAGGTCATGAGTTAGTATCCCTGCCAGGCCACAGTCTCCATGATGATTAATATCATTGTCATATGTGTCTCTCACCGCTAACTTCAAGTGGGAAAGTTATCCATTATTTGTTGAGGTAGTAGGTGTGCCCGAGTACTGGTTAACCTTCAAGGATATCAAGAAAGGGTGGTTAAGTGAACTGACCATCTGTAAGCCCTCAATGGCATAAAAATGACACTTAATATCTAAATACAGTAAATAAGATAAATAATCAAAGCAGAAATGTGTATGACCCGTAACTATAATTTGGGTTTTGGAAACTATATATATACAATTTTTTCTGCTTAGTTGAACCGATGTAGGAGTCCCCACTGCCCAATGGCCTAAGTTGCCATCTTGAGATAAGTTACCTCTCACTGTTTGAGAAGTAGGTTTGAGCCAATTTTGATCCAACACAATTTATGTAAGACAATGAAATTGAAAAAAGTTTTCCAGTTTCAGTTATCTGTTGTGTGTAAATTGTTGAGAAAGGTGTTAAACACCTATACTAAAGACATGCCCGAGTCAATATCATGGTGAAATTGCTTTCTTAAAATTTTAATAGAAGCTCTTAATAACACTATATTCTATATGCATGTTCATTTCCACCTATAGATTGGATAATATATACAGTTATCAAGTTTTGATCTTATGCAATGTTTTGACTGTTCTTGTATGTTTAAAAGTTTTGTATTTTCTGAAAAATAACACTAAATATATATTTTGTATTGTATTAAAGAATAATGTGTATTAAAACCCTTCAGATTTCTTTGAAAATTTGAGTTGTTTTTGATATTTAGAAATACTATAACATATCCAGGGTAACCGTGGTGTGGCTGCAGAGAACAAGGAGTCTGTATTCAAGCTGTTTGTCGGAGGTATACGTGACATCACCACAAGTGAAAAACTGAAGGAAGAATTTGAACAGTTTGGCAAGGTGACTCACGTGGAGTTGATGATGGATAAAAAAACAGGCCGACACCGAGGGTTTGCCTTCATCACCTTTGAGGATACAGACTCTACAGATAAGGCTGTCAGTAAGTAATGAAAATGTGTAAGGTGGAAGGGAGACTGAATATTGCACAACTTTTGCCATTTTACTGTTGTAATAAATGAATGAAAGAATAAGGGTTTTAATCAGTTTAAAACAACGAAAAACAGGATGTTGGCCTGTGGACTGATTTAAACATACATACCTAAGTTATGCATTGTTTTCCCCCCTCCATGTTCATCAGTATGATTCTATTTTCCAAATTCAATTGTTTTGCCAATACTGCAATGTTTGTAACTCAGTCTGGCTCTATGACAGTATAACAGGCCTTGAGTGTGTGTAAGTGGCCAGTGATGCGTTTGACTAAAACAAATATATCCCTTGTATACCTTATACCACGATATACTTATTACTGTGATGTCCATATAATAACAATCTGGGAAGACATGCGCAAAGTTCCAACTTCCGTTAGCGTTGGCATTTGTTTGCATTTCGTATTGGCAACTGGTTTTTTACTCGGCACACTTAAGTAACCTAATGACTGTTTATTATTGACACCATTCTTTACATGGTTGAAAATATTTTAGACTCGTGCTATTAGGTATGACCAGTATACATGTTATGTATGCAGGTCATTATCGTATTTGTTTAACTAATATTTTTATATATCATCATGAATGCTTCAATCTGATTGGTTGAAACCTGAACTAATCAGATCAAATAAAATGAATTATTATATATCATTATGAATGCTTCAATCTGATTGGTTGAATCCCGAACTAAACAAGTAAAATAAAATGAACTATTGACCACTTTTTCCTGCAAAAATGAACTGTTGACCACTTATTCTGTGGAAACCAGTTCCATCAGGTTACCTAGTCAATAGTTCAAACGGAACGTTCTCCCGTTTTTATGCTGATATTTATTCAAACTCCATTTGCTCTACTCGATAAAACACTAGTTAAACTGAACTGTTTGTAATATTCTGTAAATTAAAACTGACACTGTACCACTATTTTAACGCTAAAATATGATTAAACCATTTTGCACAACTGACATGTTTATATAATGACGTCAGGGTTGTATACGTTTTGGCGGTTTTTTTTGGGTGGCATATAGTAATCGCAGCGTCAGTCTGTCTTTCCGTACGGTATTTCGTTTCCGGCCTGTAACTTTGTCATGCATAGATGGATTTTGTAGATACTTGCAACAAATGATCAACAGAACATGACGAGATGTCGCGACTAAAACCCACACCCGTACCTCAAAGGTCAAGGTCACAATTTGAATTTGTTTGACAACACTTTGAGTTAATGTGAGATTTTGTTTCTGGCATGTAACTTTGTCATGCATAGATGAATTTTTATGATACTTGCTACAAATGATCAACATAACATCATGACATGTTGGAGGGCATGTGACACTTAACAGTGACATTTCTTGTTTTTTATCAAGAGCAGATCCAGCATGTAGCTACTGTAAATACTGGTGACATTGTACTTTGTATAGTTGGAAATATTTTAAGTCTAAGAATATAATCATGAAGGTAAGGAATGTAACACTGATATTTGAATTTGTTAGTGGAAAACAGACATACAAAGGCTATAAAAAAATAATGCTTTTCACACCTGTGTTAAAAAATGTAGTGAGAGTATGAATGAAGTGATGTATAAAACTTTTACTTCTTGCCTAACCCTTTTTATTGTTATTCAATATAATTAAACAACTATCTACCTTTTTTGCAGTCAGTGGTTAAAATTATTTATCCGAGGGAAATGGATATTGACCCAAAGCAGTGAACTCTAAACCTTGACTGTGTCTCAGTCAATAGTTTTCTGCTTGGGGTCAAAAGTCTTTTTCATTGGATAAATAATTTTAACCATTGACCGCTAAAAAGGTAGATAGTTGTATATTATTGCGGTAAAGTCATGCTGGAAGAAACACTAGACAATAAATGTTCTTATGGGGATATATTGATAAACTTGTGCCCTGTGCCATACAGTTGTAGAAGAAAAAGAATGTTTTATTTTGGTTACATTTTGTAAATTGTGTTGAATCCTGCATTAGAGATCAGAACTTTCATCTCATTTAATAATTTTTCATTTCCTTGTTTACCTTGATTTACAGTTAAGAAACATCTAGAAGTTGATAACAAAATGGTAGAAGTGAAAAAGGCAGAATCCAGACAAAGTGTCAGATGTAAGTATAAAACTGTTTGACAGGGCAACTGTTAAGTATTGATAAAGTGTCAAAAGTAAGTAGTTAAGACAGTGTCAGATGTAAGTATAAAACTGCATAACAAGACAACTGTTAAGTTAACAATTAAGTTTCAAATGTAAGTATTTAAGACAGTGTCATATGTAAGTATAAAACTGTATGACAGTACAACTTTTTAGTAAATAATAAAGTGTCAAATGTAAGTGGGTAAGGCAGTTTCAAATTTTCGGCTTTCGCCTTCTTCACAAAAGTGGATGTGACATAGTCCTTAAAAGACTGCAATTTCCCTGAAGAAGGCGAAAGCCAAAAATTATTGAAAAAAAGAGTTTAATATAGACATTGATATAATATTTTCTTCCCTTTGGAAGATTGAAAGTAATTTTATAACATTATACATGTAAAATAAAAATAATTGCAAGAACAATACATTAATATATATACGGATACAATGAAAAATATATATAAACACTGTTTTTTAAACTTATTTATTTTACTTCGATTGTGAAACAAGTTCTTACAACTTAGACAAATCACGCTCGAAGACTTCCTGGGTAGTACCAGTACAAAGCATATGTGGAAAAAGTGCCTTGCTCAAGGACACCACACATAGTAGTAGTGGAGGATCGCACCCACGACCCTCCAATCATGGGTTCATTACTCTACCACTGGACCACGCGCTCCACATATATAAACACTAAAACATGTTTGACAAAAGCCGAAAATTTGTGAAAAAAAGAGTTTAATATAGACATAGATATAATATTATAGTTCTGTGATATCATAAAGACTCTTTTTTACTTGAGAAGGAATTAAACATAAAGAAGTCAAAGTGTAAAGCAGTCATGTAAAAAGCAATTACATAAAATGTCAAATAAATCAATAAACTCGTGGTCCCTTGCAAAGATAAAAACATTAAATATATTTGTTATGAAAGTCATTAACAATATTTGTCATAATTATGTATGTCATTGAAGGTTATTTGTTATAAAAGTCATTAAACATGATAATTATATTATTATATACTATTGTTATATAATTATATAAGCTGTTCAACATAATTTGTTATATGAGTCATTAAACGTGTTTTCCCTGTAAGCCACACTTGTTATTGATTGCTTTTTCATTTGTAGATAAGGGCAACTTGAGCGGAAATATGGGAATGGGGAAAGGTAAATATAAACTAGTCGTACAAAACATATTTCGTTTCTCTAATTGATGCTTGCATATATATATATATATATATATATATATATATATATATATGGGAACATAATTTGTAAATATTTACTTAATAAATTATATAGACTTTAAAAACTATAATTGAAGATAATTGAAATGACAACAATGGAATTTCCGATTTTTGGGACCTTTTCAGATGCACATTTACAATGTATGACATTGTATATATATATGGAGATAATTGTTTATGAACAACCAGAAATAAATGTACAGACCAGACTACAGTGTGCGCACCTAGCTACAATGCAAACTATAGACTCAATATCAAGGCATCTACCAAACCAATAGATTTGGTGTCAACCTGGACTTTTATACTATGGTTTTACATTCAACACATTTGGACTGGACAGACAATTTACATACATGAACTGATAGCTTTATATGAGTAGCATCCAGTTGAGGATTCATGACTACTCACATATATATTAATTTTTTATTGTAATTAATGTAATTGCATATGCTTATTTACCAGATTCTATAGTGTTTAATATAATCAGAACCAATGATAGAAATATTTTAATATTTAATATTTGTTAGTTTTTATAATGATCTTTTTTGTGTTTGAATCTGAATTGTACATATCATCGCCATATGGCGGCACTAACTTTTGGCACAGTTATGGCTTTTAAGTTATTTTTAATGGTAGATCTTGTCTGGCCTACTCCAGATACTTGTCCTGTGTCCACCAGTTTGGTCAAATTTGTCTCAGACTATCAGTTTAAAGTCTTGTTGTGCAAGTCTTTGTCATATTTTGGTCTGTGGCTATTTTTGGCACAGTTATGGCCCTTAAAGCATAGTACCACCATTGGAAAAAGGAAGTGCTTCTGTGGGGTAGTCGCATAATGACGGTTATAAATAATCCTCGTTTCTTCTTCTTAAATAATGCATTTTCCTTATTTTAATGCTCTTTTTTTTTTTAATTTAAATGGCATTATTGATGTATTTTGAATGTTTTGATAGCATTGTCATGTGCTTCGAAATTAGGGTATGAATACATGATTTTGGAAGTCTACTTTCACTCTGTCAACAGTGTACACACAAACAGAAAAAAAATCTCTATTTTATCATCATATTTTGATATTGTAGATGTTGACAAACAGTAAAATGTAGGTTTCACTTCTTTCATTTGGGACCCTCTATGAATGACAAGCCTTCAAACTTTTATTATTTACTATAGCATAAAGAACAAAAGTCAATGGTGGGTTTACACCTTAAGCTATACACTCGGGTCCCGTTATAACGCGGATCTTGGGGTCCACAAAACGAAACCGCGTTATAAGCGGACCGCGTTATAGCGATAATTACCTCGAAAAAAAATCGATGTCGGTTTTTCACACCTATCGTGCTGTCCTACTATGAATGGTATTGTTTGCATTGTAATATGATACAACGCGTATTTAGTTACAACAGATACACTTAGATATGTATGAAATTAATACAAAAAAAGAAAAGAAAGAAAAACGTTTTCGTGTTTGATAAAATTGGCAGCCATTTCCGTTTAACCCGGAAGGAGAAAAAACGGTGTCTATATAAAAAATAGCGCTTCAATTTAAACTCAACGCTGTTAGTATAAAATATTAAAAATATAAATCTGAAGTATTAACAACAATTAAATAGTAAAAATAAGTTTGTGTTTACGATCCGATAAGATACCCGCGATATATCAATACCTGTCAACCGCTTCGTTGCTTGATCAGGTGATCACTCGATAATAACAAAGTTTGCATATGGCTTCCGTGTTTGGCGCGTGTCAGCATTTATTGAAGCACTCGGGATTATTACAAACTGTTAATTGTCAATGCTGGCATGAATCAATCCCTTAAACAATCCTTTAAACCACCATGAGGTAATGGTTATAACAGTTTGTTATAATCAAGGCTAATTGGTGAGTAGAAGATGAGCGATTATCAAATCAAAACATGGCGACGATCTATTGTTTGGTTGTCATTCGTGCATATTTTCAAGTTTTGTATCACGACCTTTCCCCCCCGCCGAAAAATTGGGAGCCAAGCAAAAAACCGCGTTATAACGGAATTCGCGTTATATCGGACCGCGTTATAACGGGACCGCAGTGTATTTAAATGGTAAATATTGTCATCACTACTCTATATAAATCTTTTTCTTGATCACCTTTTTACAATATTTCTACAGTGTAATGGTATGAAGTTGAATTGTGCATATTGTTACTTTCTAGTCCATCGACTTGTGAAGAAATTACAGTTAGAAGTTTAAAGTCATTAGTGAAATGGCACTGCCACTGCAGTAGTGGGTGGGAGCATTAGTCACCTTCAGTGATTGGCTAGCTGATCCTGCTCTTTAGAACATGTACATTTCAAAAACATTTAGTGAAGCATAAACAATTGTTTTCTGCGGGAGTTGTAAATAAAATATGCACATCATGTTTTCAGGAAACAACATGGGTGGAAATATGAATAACATGGGTGGCATGAATAATATGGGTATGGGGATGAATAATATGGGAATGGGGATGAATAATATGGGAATGGGGATGAATAATATGGGGATGGGAATGGGCAATAATATGGGTGGTATGGGGATGAACAATATGGGAATGGGGATGGGAAACATGGGGATGGGTGGTAACATGGGAAATATGGGGATGAATAATATGGGTGGTATGGGTATGAACAACATGGGAATGGGAAATATGGGCAACATGGGAATGAATAATATGGGAATGGGAATGAATAATATGGGGATGAATAATATGGGGATGGGAATGGGAAATAATCAGATGGGAAATAACATGGTTACTCCTAGTAACAACAGCAAGGGTACATCAGGCACAAATGTTTCAGATAGCAAGAGTGCTGTAAACTCATACAATCAGGGGACATCAAATCAAACCGGTAGCAGTGGTCAAATGGGAAATAACCAAATGGGAATGATGGGAGCTAATCAAATGGGGATGATGGGGAATATGGGTATGATGGGCAACAATCAAATGGGTATGATGGGGATGAACCAGATGGGGATGAACCAGATGGGCATGATGGGGAATAACCAGATGGGAAACCAGATGTCTGGACAAATGACAGGGAATCAGTCTGGCTATGGTACCCAGCAAGGAGGAAATCAGACTGGTTATAGTGCACAAGGTAATCAGTCAAGTTATGGTACCCAGCAGCAGTCCGGATATGGTCAGGGTCAGCAGCTGGCAATTGGTAGTGGAACCAGTGACAATCAGAACAGTAGTTCCTACAACACAAGCAGTCAAGGAATGTATGGTAAGCAGGATTCATTAAAGACCAGCCAAAATACATTTTAACCGGATTATCATATTTGGTGCCAATTTATAGCATTTCAAATAAAAATTGGAAAAAAAGTAATATTTTTGTTTTTCATCCTGTCGACAAGTAATCTTTTCAACATTATATTATTTTGATGAAACTTTATAGAAAGTATCAATATCAAGTCTACTGCTCAAACTGTTGCAGAATTTCAATCTGATATTTTTTAAGAAAGTTACGACCCTTTGAATGTTTTAAATAGAAAATTGTCTTCTATTCATTTCCTTAACCACTTGTTAGATTTTGAGGAAACTTTATAGAAAGTATTAACCTGGAGTTTTAAATCCTCAAAAGTTGATTATTAGATATTGTGTGCACCATAGAATTTCATCAAACCCATACAGTAATTATATAACCATAACATTTCACACAAGTAATTTAAAGCCTCATTAAACTTCCGAAATGTACACTTTTTGATAATAACAAAAATGATTGTAATTAAATGTGTTTATAGTATTGCTAAAACCATTCCTGTAGACCCCTAAGTGACTATTTTTTAAAAAAGCGAGAAAGTAAATAACTTTGATCGAAATGTGTGTTTCTTAGACGAGCGAACCAAATTTTTAACTTTTGTTTACATTTAGTAATTGCGTAATGACTCCGTTGCTTTCCGACTGTACCTCTGCCACTGTTCGGAAGTATGCAAATGAATACTGCAGTGGTAGTGTGCGGATTAAGACTGTCAGATAAGGGGATCATTAACAAGATTATAAAAGTTATGGCTTCACTAATATTATGTATCGTTATTGAGTTTTCTTTTTTTTTTTTAAATATATTGATGTCTGCAATAAAACTATTGTATGTAGTACGCATTATATTATTTATACACACTGAAAAACAATGAGTACAGAATAATAGTTTGGTCTTAGCAACTCTTGCTCAGGATCCTCCCTTGCACATATGCGTGATACTATCGCATACGCTATCCTCAGTATGTCACGAATCACTTTATCGCAGTCAATATTGAGAGGCTACCAAGGGTGGTTTGTTTAGTACAGTTATTAGAAAAGTAATTTTATTTTTGAATTTATATGAATACGTGCTTAAATACACTGAGGGGAATAAAGGGGACGTTCTTAAAAACTGTCTTACCACATGTGGTTATTTAATTTTTAATCGCATCCCCTACAGTTCCCCATACTATGTTTCTCCCTGAAGTGAATTGATTGTATATTACCGACTGACGCGTTTCCGTACAAGCTTCGTAAATCCCTGTTTTCTGCCGAAGGTGTTTAACAGAAAGAGATGAACATTAATTTGTAAACAAAACCCGTTCTTAATTATGTACTAATAATGTGCTTTATATTTATTTTTTTCATTTGCAAAGTCTCTCGGTGATCAAATAAACATGTATTCTATCATCTGGAAGAGTAAATTTCACTTAAATTAAAACTAAAAAAGACCATTTCGGAAATTTAATGAGCCTTAACTATTTAACTATGAATTTATGAGGCATGGTATTTGAATCGTAAAAAAGTATTGCATCTTTTTTTTCCTCCCACATCTTTTAATAGAACTTCCCTGATCATGGTCAGCTACCTTACGATTCAAACTAGTAGCTTTCTAACTTTAACTCCACTGAAATGTTAAATAGGGTGCCTAAATGAATCCCAATAGTTATGATGAAGTGCAGAAAGTGTAGTTCAGTCTTATGAAATAATTGGGTAAAAGAGGACAGTTGATTGACATTTGAAAATAAACTTAGATTAGTGATATAATTTCAGTGTTATAAAAATAAGTGTGTTATTAAACATGTAAGATATTGTTACATTGTGTTTAATCTCATTATTCAGGTCAGTCAGTGGGGTTCTGGAGATGGTAGCTATAGTGACAGTTCTGTGAAACCGCCAGCAAACTCGAATGCTAAACCATATTCCAAGAGTGCGTATGTGTTCTTTATATTTATTCTGTTGTTGATGAAAGTTTGATACTAAGATTGAACTTGAGTTTGCTTGAATAGTGCCCATGTTTCTGTGAAGCTCAATTCATAAAAAGGCTTAAAAGAACATGCAGGTAAAATGGATACAAAAAGATTAAAAAATGTAATATTTCTTGCACTTAAGGATTCTGAACCTTATCCAGCTTTAGACACACCTTCAACACTGTAACGGTCCTCAATGGGCAAATGGTCTCGGACACTGTATTGGGAACACTTGCTACTTGCTACTGAGGTCGCATTTTAAAGTTGATAGAAAAACATTGTGAGAAACTTAACAAGTTACTTGTGTTAGGAATGTCGCTTTTACTCTGATTCATTCTGAGGTTCTCCTCATCTGATAAAACTAGCTGCCACATATAACTTGTAATTTGTTGAAAATAGTGTTGTACACCTATTCAGCATTACTCTTTACACGTCTTTGTAAGTTGTGAAGTTGTGTTGATAGGATGACGGTATTTTCCATTATAAAATGGTAAATATATCTAGGAATATTGCCTACAGAGAAGAAATTGTATGAGATTGTTGGCATTCTTCATTTTTGGGGCAGTGTTATAACAGAATGTTATTAAAGTATAAAAATGTTTACATAGGAAGATTAAATGTAAAACCTAAATATAAACATTGTGTATGAAAAAAAAATCAGTGGTTAGAACCAAAAAAATTATATTTGTAGAACTTCATTACATTAAATGTACACAAAGGAACAAAAATACACATATAAGATACAAGCCAATTGCTTTTGTCACACATAATTTGTTTAAATTATACTTTGTTACACAATAAAGCTAAAGTTGCTCTTGTTATTTTCAGTGGGTGGTAACCAGAGGTGATGGACGAGATATTGAGGTAAGAAGCATAAATTGCAATGTTTAACAATGCGTTGATTTGGTCAACTGTTGATGAAGTCAAAACCTGCTATTGCAGATGTTAGGGGTAGAGTTTTCTGTGTGGAAAATTTAGCCAATTACTTAATGTAGAGCAGATTCCACACTTGGATACATGTGTATGAACATACGGTCTTCTTCCACCAGTAAATCTGATTTCTATATATAACCTGTAATGTGATGAAAATTGACATTATACTTGCATTCAAAAGTGAAGCCACGGCACAGGCAGTTGTCAAAATATATCACTTCAATAAATAAAAAAAAAACAACAATTTTTTGATAATTTTTCACTTTAACATTATTTCTCAAAATTTGATATTTATAATGTGATGTGTATGTCGAATTAAAATACCCCAATATGTAATGCCTCCTTGTTCTGCATATTTGTGGTCATTTATGACAAAAATTGAAATCTTTCTAGTGAAATAGCAATATGTACTTTTACTCATACTTTCCCACACTGCCACTGGTATTTTCAAATATGTTGATACATGTAGGTTCTTAAATATGCAGTTTTAGATGGCAATACTTAGAGATTTATACCTACATGTGGTTAAACATTCAAATGTGTAAATATTAAGTTTTTACATGGCAATACATGGAGATTTATATCTACAAGTGGTTAAACATTCAAATGTGTAAATATGAAGTTTTTACATGGCAATACTTGGAGATTTATATCTACATGTGGTTAAACATTCAAATGTGTAAATATGAAGTTTTAGATGGCAATACTTGGAGATTTATATCTATATGTATTTAAACATTCAAATGTGTAAATATGAAGTTTTTACATGGCAATACTTGGAGATTTATATCTACATGTGGTTAAACATTCAAATGTGTAAATATGAAGTTTTAGATGGCAATACTTGGAGATTTATATCTACATGTGGTTAAACATTCAAATGTGTAAATATGAAGTTTTAGATGGCAATACTTGGAGATTTATAACTACATGTGGTTAAACATGCAAATGTGTAAATATGAAGTTTTAGATGGCAATACTTGGAAATTTATATCTACATGTGGTTAAACATTGCAAATGTGTAAATATGAAGTTTTAGATGGCAATACATGGAGATTTATATCTACATGTGATTAAACATTGGTAGGTGTAAATATGAAGTTTTAGATGGCAATACTTGGAGATTTATATCTGCATATGATCAATATCTTCATGTGTTTCATTTTATAAAAAAAACATTTAGCTCAAGGGAAACTTATTTATTCCATGTCATGTACACTGAAAAATAGGTTTAATCTACTTGATATTTATTTTTCACGTATGTACTGTTTAATACTGGATAGCTAAGTAAAAAGGGTCGTCATTTGTACCTTATTGTTATTGATTTTACTAGTATATATATATACATGTATATATACGAGATGAAACAACTTAAGTAAAATTGAAGTAAATATGTATTATATAAGTATATTAGAGGAAACTATTTTTAAGTGCATACTATTTTGTAGTATCTCTCTGCTTAAAGAGGAATATCTAACAGTTGTAGTTCAACTTGACATGAAAACAATGAACTGTAGACAAGAATGATACTGACTACATGTATGTTTGTAGTATTCTCTTGCACTGCCATATAGATAAAAAAAATTGAATATAGACACTTTTAGCAAATATAACTTGTGATATGTCCATGACAAACATGAAACTGACACATAGTGTATACCGTGTCTGTCCTTGTGCTGTATGATTTATATGAATAAAGTTCATATTGACTCCAATGTGAGATAACTTTAATGTGCCAACATTTCTTTGGCAAACTTAAAAATTGACAGAAATATGAATCTTGTATTAGATGGCATAATTGACTGAATAATTGATGTGAGTTTTGTAAGTTACTGATATCCAACAAGCTGGGTATCTTTGTCCTGTTGACTCCATTCTTGATTATTGTCTGTAACTGAACTAGAGGCCTTGCCACTATGTGTGTAATATAATGTATATGTATTCTATTGTCTAGGTACTGAAGAAGTTGTGTGTAGACCAGTGGATTCAATGGTAGCTAAAAATATGATCGTGTGTAGGACATAACAGATTACATCGTACATTGTAAACACAGGGCTGTAGATAGTTTGTAAAAGAGAGGAAGAAGACATTTTTTTGTAAACAGAAGTGTATGGTGTTTGCATGTTAAGAGTACATGTAGATAGTTAAAACATTCATTTTTTTTATAAAACGTAAAACTTTAAGCTTGTTGTTTTTGTTTTTTTCTTATTTAAAAATATGTATACGATCATCTGTGGAATTGCAGTAAAATAGAACAAAATCTTAGTTTATATACATGTAGTGAAAGCAGTAACAATTGATTAATTTTGTTTTTATGTATCATTACATGTAAATAGTAGAAACAGATGTTGAAAGAAAATATGTAAAGTGTTAGGATTTCTTCTCCTGGAATGTCAGCCTCTGTTGTATTTGTATGTAATAGAAAATATGGTAAAATAGAATTTAAAATCATGGATATGTGAAAGAAATGATGATAGAAGTCTTGACTTACATCAAACATACTGACAATATTATTTTCGCTGCTTTTTAAGTAAAACTTTGGAGAAAATGTAAAGTGCAGTTGGATTGTGCTGCTGTGACCTTGTATATGGCATCATTATAGACAATATTTTATATGCTTTTGAAGTACAAGTAAATGTGAAGAAGAAAAAATCTCCCATTCTGTAGAGTCTGTTGCAGTCAGATTTGTTGGATGTATACTTTGTATTTTTGTTTTGTAGATGTTGTACTGTTATTATTGTTTTATCATGAATGTTTTTATAAAAAACATGTAGAACCACATTTATTAGCGATCATTAAAATCATGTATTTGTTCTTACATATTGTGAAATAAAATAAATAATATCTGTTTTAGACTTATGTAGTGATTTTGTAGACGTTTTTTCTGCAATACACCCTTACCAATGACTAGATAGGTACAAAATCCTTAACAAAATTTGATAAGTCTTAGGGAATGTTCATATGAATTGTTTTGGAAATATGTATTGGTCATTTACCAAAGATTGAAGGCAAGAAGATGCTGTGGTAGTGTAATGGATAAGGTTGCAGATTCGATTCCAGACTTAACCCATTGCCTCTCAAAGGCAATATCTGGTACTGCTCCTACCCAGGAAATAGTCTATATAGAAATAGTGATTCATAAAATCCTATTGCTTATCTGGTACTTTGCAAACATACTTTGCAAATAAGATTAAATAAATGGATATAAACCAAAGACAAGTCATTAATGTGCTCGGTTATACCCCGGAATGATTTGATATGATATTCATCCAGTAAGCATGTAAACGATAATAAATATTTCATAGAGTTGCACTTAACACAGTACATACGTGTTTGTGGAACTAAAATCTGAGATACTCAAATTTTAATATTTTTTCACTTGCACTTAATGACTGGTCTGGTCCAATTATTGAGCAAGTTTGTCTCATGACTTGTGGTGTTAAGAAACATTTAACCAACCCATTTATATATTGACCTTGTGTAGTATCGCTGTCAGATAATCACTTGAAAATGAAAACTTCACCAATTCATTCACATTTTAAGTAATAATTAATTTTGAAAAAAAATTATATTCTGCAATTTATTTATAATTGAAACACTTATATATATTTTTGGAATACTGCTGTTTGGCTATTTAGGTATTATTTTAAGGAAAACTAGACTTGTGTATATTTTGGTATTTTAGTAGGATTTTTTTTAATTATGATTTATATATGAGGTTTGTTGAAAAAATATGAGTAATTTTACAATATTATCAACATTTTCATCTTGCACATCATTATAAATTGTATTGCCAAAGTTGGCATTGATATTGAATACCATTGTGTAGCAACAGCGTTAGAAAATATACACATTACTGGTACCAGAGCAGTCTGATAACATCAACAATACAATGTTTTTGCATAATTAACCTGAGCAAACCAATCATACCTCTGGATGTACTTTATATGTCTTCATTTATCATACACCTCCATATACCAGTCTTCCTTGGAGCATATGGTCCAGTGGTAGAGCATCAGATTTTAAGTCAGAGGGTGGTATGTCCGAACCTCAACCATGGCTGTTTGTGATGTCCTTGAGCAAGACACTTTATCTGCGTATACTTAGTACTTCTTTTACCCAGGTAGACCTCTAGCGGGATTTTTCTAAGTTTAGTTTAAGGACTTGTTTCACAATCAAGGTAAAATAAGTAAATTTAAAACACTCTTAATTGAACTGTGTAATTATGTGATAAGTTTGAATCTGCAGTTCTTGTAGATTTGGTCTGTTTAACTCCTTGCAAAAATTTGACGTCTTGTGTACATTTTGTGGGCATTTAAAGTAATGATTGTCATTTATGTTCATCTTGGGTATATCATTGTTAATTAATAAATACTTTGTGTTATAAAAGAGCAGGAGTGTTATCATTGTCCACAAATTTACAGGTAATTTTTGTTTTTTTTGTAGATGTAGAAATAGATATATTATACTACTTTGTGTATACTACTTTGTGTTAAAATAGCCCAAAACATGTTGATTTTTTCATCAAACTATTTATTGATATAAAGTCACAGTTTTGAAGTTTAGATTTATTAACTTTACACAAGATTTATAAAATAGTTACTAGTGCCTATACAGCTACATACATTGTATGTCAAGACATTACCAGTTGTAATAGATTTGGAGAAAGAATATTTGACTCTTGTGTGGTTTTATTGTTAAGTAGGCTAATAAAGTCATGGATTATCTGTATATATTCTGGTCTGTTGATTAACGCATATTTTAATTAATTAAATAAGTAATGCAGCATTGAGTTTAGCGGTTTGAAGTTTGATTTTAGCTTGTCTTTTTGAAATAAATGAAGAGCAATTGTTATGATCCTAGGGTCGTCGTCGTTGTTGTCTGCTGGTTAAAGTTTTATGTTAAGCTCAGCTTTTTCTCTGTTTCTGAACAAACTACTCATGTTACAGTGACTAAACTGCATAAACACATTCATATCATGTTATACAAACAATGTATATAGCTAAATTACCTAAATTTACATACTTTGGGCTCTAAAACCTTCTGTTAAAAGTTTTTTAACTCGGTGGGGGGGGGGGGGGGGGGTTGATTAAAGTTTTATGTTAAGCTCAGCTTTTTCTCTGTTTTTGAACAAACTACTCATGTTTTAGTGACTTAACTTCATTAACACATTTATATAATGTTGTAGAAACAATGTATATAGCGAACTTACATAAATTTCCATACTTTGGGCTTTAAAACCTTAGGTTAAAGTTTTTTGTTTAGCTCAGGTTTGAATTTTTTTATTATTTTTTTTTTTAAATCAATTTTATTTTTTGCATTCTGTAAGCTGATCACCATCAACTTAAATTTTTTTTACATCACTGACCTTAACCTATTTAATGGACTTTTCTCTGCCCCATTTCAGCTTTGTTACCGACCTAAAGACCCTCACCCCTAGACATAGTGTATATTCTGCCCCAACTAGTCCTACTTGCACATACATGTCTCTACTATTTTGCTGTTAATAATATGAAAGATGGTTTCATTCATACAGATATATCTGTTTTTCTGATAGGTACATTGTAATATACTGCTCTGTGATCGACAAGGCTAGAATAAGTCGAGTTAACGTTGTTCTTAGACATCTCTATCTTTTTTGGTGATTTTTTTAAATCTGTTTTATTTATTCAGTAATAGTATTGATTTTTTAAACTAATCACCATCAAGTTTAAAATTTTACTTCACTGACTTAGACCTACATAATAGATTTGGAAAAAAGATGAGTGTCTGCACCCGCTTGCAGTGCTCTTGTTTATGCTTTGTTTTTAGTTGAGATGTATACAATTTTATGACAATTTATTTATTTGAATAACCTGCTCCTTTTTCACAAAATTGGTTTGCTGTATTGATCAGTTTTAGTGAATATGCTCTCTGAAGGGAGATCATACATTTACCACTCAATCTGTCATTCCAACTCACATATTCAGAGTAAAACTGAAAAAACATTGCAGATAATCGCAGAACTTGGAGGTACGATGAAATTATGTTTTCACAAAATTATTTCCCTCATTCTTTTTATTTCTGATCATCAGACTGGACATGTTTAGACTAACTTGAAATCATTATAGATAAATGCATGAAACTTTGTACACATTTATAAACCACAATGAGAAGAAGGTGCAAAACGAAAAGGTGTTATTCCAAAGTTGCTTTTTGACAAAATTACTTCCATTTTCAGAAATGGCATCTTTTTATATAAATATCCACCAATCTACTGATTTTCTTGTTAGCTAATATATGTTTAGAATTGTATATACTTAACTTCTCCCTTTATTTGTGAGTGTGTTAATTAAAGAGCTTGTTTTATTAATTTTTTAAGTTTATTTACATGTTTCAGACCTTATTGCCAGCATTATCTGATTTTTATATGGGAGTTGCGAGTGAGGCCGTAGGCCTTAACCGATGTTTCTTGCAGAAGACATAAGGAAAGGTGAATTAAGAAATATATGTCTATCTTGAATTAGAGTTTTGCCAACTTTAGGAAGACTAATAGGGCTTGTATGTCCATCTGTTCACAATTTTATGTCCAGTCTGTTGCTTTGTAACCACTTCCTAAAACAATTGAAGACTTGAAGGCTGACATTTAACCAAGTGGGAGCACAAGTTGTATAATTTCAATATTGACAAAATTATACCTGTTGATATTATTAAGGACAAAGCATATATTCACAACTGTTTGTCGAATCCGGCTTCACATAAACATGTGAAATTTATTTTACGACCATCATTCAACGAGATGCTATGTCAGAGTTCAATAACTATTACCGTACCTTAAATGTTAACCAAGTTTTTGAGTGTTGAAGCAAGTGACCCTCTTAAAACCAGTTGCACGAGATCAGTGTCTATAGTTAAATCTAAGCAACTTTTTCTGGTAATTTTACTTAAAAAATAAAGAATGAAAATGCTATGGGTGCCCCGAAATAGAATTTAAGTAGTAAATATCTTAAAATTTTTAAAACTATTCTTGAAGAAACACAATAAAGAAAAGAACAAATTACATTTTTATATTAAACTGTTGGAATCGCTGTGATTTGATGTTTTCACTTCTATCTTTTTGTTTACACAAGTTGTAGGGATGTGACGTCAAAGATGCAATGAAGGTGGCATGCGAGTATGGTGTTGAAGGTTACGTTGCTCGTGTAGAACAGAAGGTCCAAGATGTCCTTGGTCATGAAGAAGAACAAGGTCCAGTCAACAATGATAATGATGAAAGAGAATGTGGGATGACCTGAAATAACCATATAGATATTGTTGTTGGATGAACTGCTGTCGTCTGTATGAGCTCATTATAAAATAAAATCTCTGAACAAGTAGTGGTGGTATAGTGATTTTTCCATTCCATTATATATCTTGATAGTTGTAAGGTCTGAGTGGGTCAGATGACAGGTTTATGATTTGTTGTCAAATATTTAACATGGTACCCTACCAGTAGCTGGAACTGATGTGGCTAAACTTAACCAAATATGTACATCCATGATGGGTCACAATGCTTGTGCAAAAATTAAACTGCATTGTCAAAGCTCAATTGAATAATGATAATTTGATTACTGGTTACCTACATTTTTATTACTGTGGTCTACGGCACCATCTCCAGATTACTTATCATCTCCACACTAAGGTCACACTCCCACTAAAAATTTCAGTTTGCCAGTTATGTATTTCAAAAGGATGGTAGGCTCTACTCAAATTCATTCTGAGGTCTTCCTTCACCAATAAAACTGGATATGCCATATATAACCTGATATGTATTGAAAATGGCGTTAAACCCCATTAAAAAAAAAAAGTATTGGCCCATTTTGGATTGTATAAAATGAAAAAAAACAACTAAAAAATTCAAGGAAAAAAAACTGGTGTTTCATAATTGAATAAGTTGTAGATCAAGATCGGTGCTACAGCATTTATGAAACAATGAAATGGGTTTTATGGCGTACCAACACATTGCAGGTTATTTGACGCCAACAGGAAGAAAGATTCCAGGCTCAATCTACATGTACAAAAACAAATTGACATACAGATTAAAAAATTCATAACAAATGAATATGCAGAATGAACCAAGAACCTTGGTACCCGCAGAACTGCAGTTTCAGCAGAGTCTATCTTATTACTCAAATTGTTGCTTCTTCTGACATGCATGAGCCACAGTGATCCTTTTCTTGCTATCACTCAATATGGCTCCCTGGAACCACACAGGAGTTGGTAATTTAACCACAATAATAAACATAACACCCAACTGGAGGTTTCCTACCATTCTACAGAGATCAACAGTGATTCTATTCTAAGTTGGAACCACACAGGTTTTTACAAGACAAAAATTAGTATTTTTTCACCAATAATGGGTCATAACTCTGTCCATTGTGGTTTAATATGGTGGGTTCAAGATGCGTCATTGACAATAACATGCTGGCCATTATCCAATGAAAACTAAAGATGACAGTGTTAACAAAACATTGACATTTTTCATCAATCAAGGGCCATAACTCTGTTCATTCTGGCAATATAATTGGCACAGGAACTCTTTCAAGCTTTTGTGGACTTGGATATTCTGATCAAGATAGATCAGGGGTTCTACATTGTTTACAAGACAAAATTTAGCATTATTCCATCAATCAAGGGCCACAACTTTGTCCATAAACAGGCATAAACATTCTGACCCAGTTTGGTTAGAATCGGATGAAAACTGAAGGTGCTACACTGTTGACAATAAAATTAAACGGACAGATGGCCAACAAACAAATTGCCATTACATAAACTCTGGCCTTTGGCCAGTGGAGCTATAAATTGAAACTGAAATGAATACATGTTTAACTGAACTATTGATTGTTTTTAAGCATATTTTAATACCACATTTACCTGTTACACAACTTTAAAATGTATATCTGGGTAGAGCTACAAACTTGAAATGAATACATGTTTAACTGAACCACTGATTATTTTTATGCATATTTTAATACCACTGTTTACCTGTAACACAATTTTATCTAACCAAAATGTCTTACCTGGTACCACATGTTTATTTTTTAAAATAATTATGTAATATACACTGAAGAGATATGAAAAATAACATATTAAGCACGAGTGTTTATATCCATATCCTACAGTGATTATTGTCTCTTGATGTTACCGGTTGTTTACTTGAGATGTTGCTGAATAATTTGGTACCTCCTGCATTGGTGTCACATTTTCATTTCCATGTAAATATCATCTAAACCCTATTTTGCATTTCATATCTCTTGAGTGTATTATGTTCAGCCACAAAGGACTATAATAATCAGTTTCTGATTATTCAAAGCACAATTTTGAAAATTTATATCACAATTTTGATTTGGTCTTGCCATCATCATCATTATCACTATTTGTATTGTCATCGTTCCACGTGTATGCATGGAATTTTGTCATGCTCTGAAACGATAACCACAATAACTTGTTACATGTAATTCTATAGCGTTCATAACTATTGGTGGCATTTACTGATCACTGCAGTCTTGGCATAATCAAACATGTACAAATATACAACAAAAATATGACATCAACTTGGGGGTAAAAATTTTATATCTTTTAACTATCATTAAAGAAGGACGGCCAAGATGGCCATGACATGTTCACGAAACTGAGGATAAAGAAAACCAGACTTGGCCAAAAAATCTATATATAGTAACAGTTACTGTCACCATTTTGAATCGCGGATGATTACAAAACAACGCAAATCTAAAAGAGTACATACACTTCAAGACTGAAGATGAGTTCTTATGACACATAAGATCTCACTACACAGTTGAATTTTGTTCTTTGTTCTATATAAAATAAGTTCTAGGATTTCCATGGTAAAAAAAGAATTCCACATAAAATTGTTTTTAAATTTTGTTTTTCATAGTAGGATTGTAAACCCACATAAAAATGCACAATAACTGGTAGGTTGACCAAATTGTTTTTTTTAAAAGAGGGTGCAGTGACTGCCATGAGATTTTTTGAAAAAAGAAGTCCTCAAATGCTCACAAATACAAGCATATGTTGAAATCCTATAGAAGTCACTTTTTTAACACCAGTGATGTCTTAATAAAGTATATGCTATACCAGACTTTTGCTCTACTCATCTGCAGAAATCACAACTACTATGAACCATTTTGAAAATATGTCACAATAAAGGCTAATTTAGCTCTGGTCGGTTGCTGTGCAGTTTAAAAAAAAATTATTATCGCATAAAAACTTGAAGAAATGTATTAGAAATAGAGAAATACCAATAATAAAAAAATAATTTGGTTATAAAAGACTTTGCCGTGATTTGGGCAGTTCTGTAAATGCTTGCACAATCTAACCTGAATAATTCATGCCCAAAGCAATGTTTTGGAAGTTGAAGATACATTTTTGTCAACAATTGTATGCAAAACAGGAAAGAAAGGTATCATTCTTTTGTAAGTATTTCTATTCAATAAATGTGACTGTCTTCTTCGTGAAAGTGCATGTAAATGTAAATGAAAAAGATGTGAAATGAGTATAGTATTACGTTGTGGTAATGTGTAGTGTGTTTGTGATTCAAGGTGATCAGTTAAAAAAGTCTCTGGTTCATATTGGCAATCAACAGAACCATCTTTTTTTCTCATTTCAATTGTTGAAAATAATGGGTCATTAGCTATTGTTTACAACAACCTTTAGACCTATATATATATATATATATATATATGCTTTTTTTATCTTAATTTTACTGTGAACCATTGGCATAATGTCACTTTAAGAGAGATATTTTTGAGAGGCATATTAAGCTAAAGATTGAACCCCCATTTCTAGTGTGGGCGGCAAACACTCTATCCACTGCACTCCTGCCTGTTTTAATTGATGAATAACAGCAATGTCTGAGAACTGACAATAATTGTTCATGCTAAAATCGAAAATTCACATGTTTGGTACTATTTAAGAAAACGTTTAGAATATTGCATATCGAATTACAACTGATGAAAGAAGAGCAATCTTGCTTCGTGTTAATTTTGGTAGATTACTTAATAATCTGATAAGTTCTTAAGGAAAAACCTCTCAATGATTTACATGTTTAATTTGTGAGAAATTTTCTTACTTGGTATACTCCACATGATACTGTACAGACTGGCTCCAGCATCCACCTTCAGTGTTTCCCCAGATATAAAACTAGCGGCTGGAGTTAGGAGGAAACATACAGACGCTGACACCTGCAATGTGTAGTCAACAGTCAGACATGGATAAAAGGGTCATGGCTGTCATATAATTGCATTACAATCAACTTTGATATTTATTAAGTTTGATAGTAGTGTGGATTGGTTGTTTATGTGCAATTTAAAACAATATTTAAAACAATTCTTGCAGTTGTCCCATAATGTCAAGTCTACAATTACCTGTCATGGAAAGAAAAAAATCTGTTTTAATTCGAGATTATTTCTAAAATGACCTACTTCTCCATTATTTATATTTACTGACATTACAATTTTTACAGAACCAATCATTTAAAAAGTTTCATATTCTCATCCAAATTAAAATGTATAAATATAAAAATTATGATTGATCTGAGGGTCCTCTGTGGCCAAGTGGTCTCGGGACATTTTCAAGAATACTTCTCACCACCGAGTCCAGCTTTGTCCCACATGTGAGAAAGTTTGATTGACAGTTAGTTACCAGTAAACTTCCCCTTTTTAAGGTTTTGGACTGAGCTGTCAACCAAGTCAAACCCAGATCTAGAGACAGCTTCTTAGACTGTTTGCTTAAAAAGGCCTCTCCTATATTGCTAGTTGTCTTTTTTATCTTAGGAGTAAGACTGTGCTTTATATCAGACATATAATATATTATGGATATTTTGTTCAATAACTTATAAATTGTATTTTGTCTCTATAGTGTAAAATTCTTTGTGTCAATCAAATACTAAATCACAGACCACAAGTAAAGTAAATAATAGGTCAGTTGTAGGTTATGCTAAAACATTGATGAATAAAACAGAAAAGGCTGACCTGTGTTTAACGAATTTCTCATAAATAAAACTTGCTCTCTTCGAATGTAACCTTTTTGTGATTCAATAAACTTTCCATCATATACTGAACAGAAAGTTATAGGTGATGCATCTTGAAACAGTATGTTATTAAAAAAAAATTCACAGCATTTGATTACATGCAATATTAATCACATAATCAAAAGTACATATTGAAAGGGATGCAAAGGTTAAATTTATGACTATTCTAGAATCTGTTTCCCCAACAGAACAACTAGTTCACAGAGAATCCAGTCCACACATTGTTTTTTTTTAATGCTGTTTATGCTTGTTTAAAACATCTCAATCAATCAAAGTCATAATTACCTCTTTGAGGGACGGACTGTAATTAATGTTGACAGAACTTGTGGACCAACCCTCTTATTTATATGTGTATATGTGTTTGTAAGTATTTATAGTTATACTACTATTTAATGTAATTGTATGATTATAAGCAATACATATGTTTAAACTAAAACTATACCTCTTCTACAGTGCCTAGTCTTTGCGCAGGGACTTTTTCTATATTATTGTTAAATACGTCTAGACTTCCATAATTTGCAGCTGCAGTTTCTGAGTAAATGGAACTCCCCTGGAATGTATAAGTATTATGTTTACTTAGTATCTGAGTAGATGGAACTTCCCTGGAATGTATACGTCACATGTTTACTTAGTATCTGAGTAGATGGAACTCCCCTGGAATGTATAAGTCATATGTTTACTTAGTATCTGAGTAGATGGAACTTCCCTGGAATGTGCAAGTCACATGTTTACTTAGTATCTGAGAACATGGAACTTCCCAGGAAAATATAAGTCACATGTTTGCTTAGTATCTGAGTACATGGAACTCCCCAGGAATGTATAAGTCACATGTTTACTTAGTATCTGAGTAGTTTACTTAGTATCTGAGTAGACTGAACTCCCCTGGAATGTATATGTCGCATGTTTACTTAGTATCTGAGTAGACTGAGCTCCCTGGAATGTATAAGTCACATGTTTACTTAGTATCTGAGTAGATGGAACTTCCCTGGAATGTATATGTCACATGTTCACTTAGTATCTGAGTAGATGGAACTTCCCTGGAATGTGTAAGTCATATGTTTACTTAGTATCTGAGTAGATGGAACTTCCCTGGAATGTATAAGTCATGTGTTAATTTAGTATCTGAGTAGATGGAACTTCCCTGGAATGTATAAGTCACATGTTCACTTAATATCTGAGTAGATGGAACTTCCCAGGAATGTGCAAGTCACATGTTTACATGAATGGATGAATACATGAATAAACATTATATTGCAATAATGTTAAATCTGGATCTTTGATACAAAAATAGTAACAATGATAGAGCATGCATACATCAATAGTAATAAATCCGGATCATGTTTACAGCAAACAACAATTCTGGTTAATGTATGCAGATCATGTATTCGTTTCTGCATTCTGTTCTTTTTGGCTGATATGAATAACTTTAAATGTGAAACCTTAAGATTAAGTATTTGTTGAGGTAAACATAAGCTAAGACTAAACTTACAGGTGCCACAGAATTGATTCTTACTCCATCCTGGGCCCACTCTATAGCCAGTGACTTGGTCAAGTTGTCCACTCCAGCTCTCGCAGCTCCTGTATGACTAAGTATCACAAAAAAACATCCATTATCAGTGTTGTATCACAATGTATTATACAGAACATCCATTATCAGTGTTGTATCACAATGTATTATACAGAACATCTATTATCAGTGTTGTATCACAATGTATTATACAGAACATCCATTATCAGTGTTGTATGACTATGTTTTATACAGAACATCCATTGTCAGTCCTGTACGACTATGTATCACACAGAACATCCATTGTCAGTCCTGTGTGACTATGTATCACACAGAACATCCATGGTCAGTCCTGTGTGACTATGTATTAAACAGAACATCCATTGTCAGTCCTGTATGACTATGTATTACACAGAACATCTATTGTCAGTCCTGTACGACTATGTATTACACAGAACATCCATTGCCAGTCCTGTATGACTATGTATTATACAGAACATTCATTGTCAGTCCTGTGTGACTATGTATTACACAGAACATCTATTGTCAGTCCTGTGTGACTATGTATCACACAGAACCTCCATTGTCAGTCATGTGTGACTATGTATTACACAGAACATCTATTGTCAGTCCTGTATGACTATGTATTATACAGAACATCCATTGTCAGTTCTGTATGACTATGTATTATACAGAACATTCATTGTCAGTCCTGTATGACTATGTATTATACAGAACATCCATTGTCAGTCCTGTATGACTATGTATTACACAGAACATATATTGTCAGTCCTGTATGACTATGTATTACACAGAACATCCATTGTCAGTCCTGTGTGACTATGTATCGCACAGAAAATCCATTTTCAGTCCTGTGTGACTATGTATTGCACAGAAAATCCATTGTCAGTCCTGTGACTATGTATTGCACAGAAAATCCATTGTCAGTCCTGTGTGACTATGTATTACACAGAACATCCATTGTCAGTCCTGTATGACTATGTATTATACAGAACATCCGTTGTCAGTCCTGTATGACTATGTATCACACAGAACATCCATTGTCAGTCCTGTATGACTATGTATTACACAGAACATCCACTGTCAATCCTGTATGACTATGTATTACACAGAACATCTATTGTCAGTCCCGTATGACTATGTATTACACAGAACATCCATTGTCAGTCATGTGTGATTATGTATTACACGGAACATCCATTGTCAGTCATGTGTGACTATAATTTACACAGAAAATCCATTATCAGTCCTGTGTGACTATGTTTTACACAGAACATCCATTGTCAGTGTTGTGTGACTATGTATTACACAGAACATCCATTATCAATCCTTCATGACTATGTATTACACAGAACATCCATTGTCAGTCATGTGTGACTATGTATTACACAGACATCCATTGTCAGTCCTGTGTGACTGTATTACACAGAACATCCATTATCAATACTGTGACTATGTATTACACAGAACATCCATTGTCAGCCCTGTATGACTGTATTACACAGAACTTCCATTGTCAATCATGTGTGACTATGTATTACACAGAACATCCAATGTCAGTCCTGTGTGACTGTATTACACAGAGCATCCATTGTCAGTCATGTGTGACTACGTATTACACAGAACATCCATTATCAGTCCTTTATGACTACCCATTACACAGAACATCCATTGTCAGTCATGTGTGACTATGTATTACACAGAACATCTATTGTTAGTCCTGTATGACTATGTATCACACAGAACATCCATTGTCAGTCATGTGTGACTATGTATTACACAGAACATCTATTGTTAGTCCTGTATGACTATGTATCACACAGAACATCCATTGTCAGTCATGTGTGACTATGTATTACACAGAACGTCCATTGTCAGTTCTTTGTGACTATGTATTACACAGAACATCCATTGTCATTCATATGCAACTATGTATTACACAAACATCCATTGTCAGTCCTGTATGACTATGTATTAATTTTACAGAACATCCATTATCAGTCCTGTGTGACTATGTATTACACAGAACATCCATTGTCAGTGTTGTGTGACTAATTATTGTACAGAACATCCATTGTCAGTCTTTTATGACTGTGTATTACACAGAACATCCATTGTCAGTCATGTGTGACTATGTATTGCACAGAACATCCATTGTCAGTCATGTGTGACTATGTTTTACACAGAACATCCATTATCAGTCCTTTGTGACTATGTATTACACAGAACATCCATTGTCATCCATGTGTGACTATGTATTATACAGACATCAATTGTCAGTCCTGTATGACTGTATTACACAGAACATCCATTATCAGTCCTATGTGATTATGTATTACACAGAACATCCATTGTCAGTCCTTTATGACTATGTATTAAACAAAACATCCATTATCAGTCCTATGTGTCTATGTATTACACAGAACATCCATTGTCAGTCCTTAATGACTATGTATTAAACAGAACATCCATTGCCAGTCATGTGTGACTATGTATTACACAGAACATCTATTGTTAGTCCTGTATGGCTATATATATCACACAGAACATCCACTGTCAGTCCTGTATGACTATGCATTACACAGAACATTCACTGTCAGCCCTGCATGATTATGTATTACACAGAACATCCACTGTCAGTCCTGTATGACTATGTATTACACAGAACATTCACTGTAAGCCCTGCATGATTATGTATTACACAGAACATCCACTGTCAGTTCTGTATGACTATGTATTACACAGAACATTCACTGTCAGCCCTGCTTGACTATGTTTTACACAGAACATCCATTGCCAGCCCTGCATGATTATGTATTACACAGAATATCCATTGTCAGCCCTGTATGACTATGTTTTACACAGAACATCCATTATAATATAGGTAAAAAGAAAACAAACTCAGAAAATATTGCATTTTTAATGTTTCTAATAAGCTGCTTTTCTTCCATTTTGAGGATGAAATTATTTGATGCAATATGTCTTCTTCAATAAAACGTTATAATATAGGTAAAAAGAAAACAAACTCAGAAAAGTTTGCATCCATTGTCAGTCCATTATGACTATGTATTACACAGAACATCCATTGTCAGTCATGTGTGACTATGTATTACACAGAACATCCATTGTCAGTCCTTTATGACTATGTATTACACAGAACATCCATTGTCAGTCCTTTATGACTATGTATTACACAGAACATTCATTGTCAGCCCTGTATGACTATGTATTACACAGAACATCCATTGTCAGCCCTGTATGACTATGTATTACAAAGAACATCCACTGTCAGCCCTGTATTACTATGTATTACACAGAACATCCATTGTCAGCCCTGTATGACTATGTATTACACAGAACATCCATTGTCAGTCCTGTATGACTATGTATTACATAGAACATCCATTGTCAGTCCTGTATGATTATGTATTACACAGAACATCCATTGTCAGCCCTGTATGACTATGTATTACAAAGAACATCTACTGTCAGCCCTGTATGACTATGTATTACACAGAACATCCATTGTCAGCCCTGGTTGACTATGTATTACACAGAACATCCATTGTCAGTCCTGTATGACTATGTATCACACAGAACATCCATTGTCAGTTCTGTATGACTATGTATTACGTAGAACATTAATTGTCAGCCCTGTATGAGTATGTATTACACAGAACATCCATTGTCAGTCCTGTATGACTATGTATTACACAGAACATCCACTGTCAGCCCTGTATGACTATGTATTACACAGAACATCCATTGTCAGCCCTGGTTGACTATGTATTACACAGAACATCCATTGTCAGTCCTGTATGACTATGTATCAAACAGAACATCCATTGTCAGTCCTGTATGACTATGTATCAAACAGAACATCCATTGTCAGTTCTGTATGACTATGTATTACACAGAAGATCCATTGTCAGCCCTGGTTGACTATGTATTACACAGAACATCTATTGTCAGTTCTGTATGACTATGATCCATTGTCAGTCTTGTATCACATTATTTGTGAGCACACATGCCCTGCAATATACCAATCATTACAGCTGAATAGTCAATTGTTTTCCTTTTTTAAAAAAGTGTCTACTGGTTATGAAACAATAGTTTGAATACCCGCCTGGCCAGTCTCCATGATGACTGATATACAACATTGTGTCTCATTGTCATTCACTCCTCACCAATGATTTAAGTGGGAAAGTTATCATTTACTTGCAGAGATTGTTGTGCACAAGTCCTGGTTAACCATCCAGGATCCCTTATATTAAATGATCATCTGTTAGCCCTCTTTGGCAAAAACACTACGCCAAACATTCAAACAAACAAACAAATCAATATGGGTTCCATGAATGAGTTTCATCAGAAATGTAAATATTTACAAGCATACCTCATTATTGGGAAGCCCTTCCACATGTCAGCAATGATATTGACGATAACACCTCCATGTTCCTTCATCCACTGTTGATAAGCTGGAGGAGATGTAACATTACATGACATTTATCATGTTGGATGAACAGTCATAATTTTACAGGTTACATTTTCCTTTTGAATTGCTTCCCTAGCAACCAAATATATCTTAATATATAAATATAATTAAAAACCTGAGGTCCCACTAAAATAGTTATTCCAAGGGATGGAATTTTCTATCTGAACTCTAAAAAGCCATGAATGATTCTTTTTCTTGCACGCCAAGCACATTGATGAATAGCTGTTCCAATTCAATTTCTTACCACATTTACTTTTAAGACATCATAACATAATTTACATCACATATGTATATAACAATACAGTGAAAGGAGGGTAGGGTGGCAGGTGGACATCGTGTACTGTAGGATTAGTTAACATAACTGGTAAAAAAGTAAAGAAATTGAAATCTATGTCTGGTATGCAAGAATTGTGCTTTCTGTCTGTCTGGGCAGTACCAGAATTTACTCAACACAATATCCTGACATATGTATTTCCTGCGGTAACTATTTAAAATGTACTGCATTTGGTTAAGTCCACACTTGTTCAATTATATTAGCATCAATTGTAAAATGATTATTATCAATGCCCCAAATCCCCTCCCACACACTGAGAGGGCACCACAAACAAAAATCATCCCCCACCCCCTAAAAAAGTTTCAATAAAATATGCTTAGTAGTTTCAGAGAATATATCCTTTAAAGAAATTGCTGATGAGTTTGTACATGAGGGAGACTTTGTTACCAGAAATGCTAAAAGCGACACTGCTGAGATGAGCTAAAACATTATTCATTTTAAAATGAAAACAATTTACCTTCTCGACAACACAGGAATGTCCCAGTCAGGTTGGTTTCTATTACAGCATTCCAGCCTTTTAGCCTGATGTCTCCTGCAGGGCTGGGAAACTGACCCCCGCCATTGTTAACCAGAAAGTCCAGCTTGCCAAACCGTGACAATGTTGACGATATAAGATTCTGAACCTGTCAGCAATACAGCACAATTAAGCAAGTGTACCTGAACTTGGTATTTTTCAAATTTTATATTCGTGTAGTTGGAAACATAAATACAGGGCCATGTATAAGTTTTCTGGATGGATGATAATTATCATTTCATTGGTTGTTTACTAATGATTAATTCTTATTCTTGCAACTGGGCCAGTTAGCTTGGTCCTGTAGCATGTCTGACTATCAGTCCAGCGGTCCAAAGTTAGAATCCCCATCTAACCACAGTCACCGTAATGATTGATAAAAGATATTGCATCTCTTTGTCATTCGTCTTTCACCAATAATTTATGTGGAAAGTTATTATTGACTTGTGAAGATGGGTGAGTTTGAGTACTGGTTAACAATGCAGGATCCCAGCAAAGAGTGGTAAGTGGTTTCCTAAAATCCTTGAAAACTGCTTATAGAAAGAAAAAGAGTGTCAGTTACATTGATTACTAAACAATCTACATAGCTTATACAAAATACTCAAATTCGAATCCCTGCACCTACACAGGCTCCATGAAGATTGATATATGACATTGCATCTCATTATTATTTGTCATTCTGTACTGATTCAAGTGGGAAAGATATCAGTTACTGGTGGAGATGGGTGTAATTTTCAAGGATTTTAGGATAAAATCCAACATGTCCACTTGGCTGACTACCTAATCTTTTCACTACCAATGCTAAGGTAAGAACCTATGTTTTAATGATAGGAAGTGAGTCCCCTCCAGACTGCACCAATGAACATCCTGCCATGACAATATTTTCAAGGATTTTAGTGAAAAGATTAGGTAGTCAGCCAAGTGGACATGTTGGATTTTATACAAACTCTCCAGTTTCAGGCATTAAGAACACAAAAATTTCGAGATCTTGGAAGTAATAGTTCATTTACATACTCCTAATCGGAAATAAAATTGAGGCCAGGACTCGCCTGTACACAATTATTATATGTATTGTTCATAGCAAGATGAATACCTGGTCCTCTTTCCTGATGTTACATTGCATATGCTCGATCTCTGCAGCATTATTAGGTGCAATCTGACCTCTCAGTACACTAGCAGATTTTGACAAACGTTCCACATTGCGAGATGCAATCATCACATTGCAACCTGCAATTCACATAACAAAAAAATAAAATACAAGTAGAACATCTTACTGGGATTCTTATTTATGACATACATATTAATTATTAATAATTGACTAAATTGAAGTAAATCCTTTATTACAGTGTTTATTGGGTTTGTTTTTTTTGGAATGAGTTTAAATGCCATTTCCACCACATATTAGGTTATATAATGGCACACCGAGTTTTGTTGGTGGAGGAAGACCTCAAGTTGAATAGAATCATCATACTTTCAGAAGTAACGGGCAAATTTTCTCCCATAAAATTTTGGAGTGAGCGGGACTTCAACCTACAACTTTAGACTTGAGAGGTAAGTGGTCTAAAAACAGTGCCTTAGACTACTTAAGGACTCCTCAGTGGTCTTGACATAACTAATAAATTAAACAAATTCAATATCGAGTTTAAAATAAGGGAAAAAAATTCTATTTCTATTCTCATTTCGATATGTTCAAATGTTATAATATTGTCAGAAACATGCTTAAATTAAGGTAGTTTGCGGTGTTCACATCAGATTTTTTGACATCTCGTGTAAATTATCAAAGATCTGTACACATATATACTATGCAGTATCAGCTTTCATTTTTAGCTTTGTTCTTTAGTCCCACAGAATCTTGTTAACAAGCGCTCCCTAGTGGTACATGTTTTTTTTCAGACCAATTTCACCGTGTTATAGTAATGGTGACATTATTATTTAAAAACTGTCTTAAATAACATTTTTAACTAGTTATTTTATTTCCTGCGATAGTATTATAACTTTAATACATATAAACACAATTTATGTTACCTTTACATCTAATCATTACGCCAGGGTTGATTAAAACATAGACTTGAAAACAACAAACTTTGAACATTCACATTGATTGCTTAAAAATGCTCTGGTACAAGTCCTCGAATTTTACATATGTCAAACTTTATTCATTTCACTATAATACGACTGAATAAAAAGAGAGGGTGTTCATGTTAGTTTTTTCATAAATTCAAAATCAAGTTAAAAATGGAACACTTAAAACGCACAACGTTTGCATGTTATTTGGACGACGTTGTGTTTTACGTAAAGTATTATATGGCGTTCTCTTGACATCGTCCAAAATCACAAGCAAACATACTAGTGTAAACACCCCCTCTTTTTATTAGGTCAAGTTAATAGTGAAATTAATAAAGTTTAACATATATGTATATATGGAGATAATTATTTGTGAATAACCAAGACATAAATGTACAGACCAGACTACGATGAGTGCGCCTAGCTACAATGCAAATCATAGATATAATATCAAGGCCTCTCCCTTTATATATATATATATATATATATATATATATTAATTAACCAGTTAGATTCAATGACTACATGTGAAAGTAATTGCTATGGTTAACATGGTTTAATTGCAACTGTCAAATAAATAAAACATTTAATGTATGCTGTTTTTGTATATAACATTGGGGTTATTTTAATTCATTAGCTTTATTTAGAAATAATTGCAGCTGTTCAGTATTGTTAGTGGTGTGTATTTGCTTTACTTTCAAAGGGAAGATGTTGTGAAATATGATATACCTGTGAGAGAAAGTGTATACTGCCTGTGCTAACGAATTATAAGTACTGCCCATTATGTAGTGTGGAATGCCATTGATAGAGAGAGAGAGAGAGATCGATGAAGCCCTGAAGGGATGTATCTTCCATTATAAAAAGGTTAGTAGGCTAGAACAGTTGTATGTATTTATTTATTCCATGATCAAGAATCATGACAGATCTGAATTGTAATTTTGTCAAGCAGGGCTTTAATTTACCTAAAAATTAAATTCAAAGAGGAGTGAAATAAGTACACCTATAATAAAAGTTAACTGAATGTGCATTTCCGATATGCCAGATCAAAACATGTTTTTGCCATGAATTACAATTACGGATGAGCCCACAATTAATAGGGCTTCTAAATAATCAGTAACTGCATCTGTTGAGAATACAGGGCACCAGGCGAAGAGGTTATAAATTAGAATCAAGTCTGTGCATATAGCTAAGCAAGTACTTGTATAGGACCTTGAATTTGAATGCGGCATAAATACAGTCGTTAACAAGCCTTATAATTGGCTTTCTTACCTAAGAAGAGAAGTTCTTGTGTGATTGCTTTTCCTATTCCAGTTCCCCCGCCAGTAACTAAGGCAACTTTTCCTTTAAATAAATTAGGACGAAATACACTACTTATTTTACTGGAGGACGCCATTTTGAAAGTCATGTGACTTTTGCTTTGATCACGTTACAGACAAAATGGCAGACTCGTGTGGCGGAAGGTCGTGCAAAATCGGTCCATCAATTTTAAATTCTGATTTGTCTTCACTGGCTTCAGAATGTCAACGGATGATGGACAGCGGGGCAGATTATCTACACTTGGATGTAATGGATGGACAATTTGTTCCAAACCTCACATTTGGACATCCAATTGTAAAATGTTTGAGACCAAAGCTGCCAAATGTATTTTTTGACATGCACATGATGGTTGCAGCACCTGAGCAGGTATGTCTAATACATAGAATAGGATCATAGATTATGTTTTTAAATTTTTGTTATCTTGATCTGATCTATTCAATTTGCCTCACCCCACCTGCCACAATGCTCCCCCAAAGACTCCCACATTTTCTTTGACAAAGATACAAAGAGTTGTTAAAGAAATACAAAAGGTGCAACACTTCTTGTACTCCAGGTTGTAAATTAAGCTATGACCTCTCTTGTAAGTTTTTCTTCTTAGTAAATGCGACAATTGAGATCAATGAACTTTTTTATGATTCAAATTTTCATCATTTAGTAACATTTTTAACATGTTCACAGACATGGCAGATACAGTTTTTAAAGGAAGTGTATCGGGATAAATCACGATAAATGTCTTAAAAAATAAAATAATTATCAAAATTAATATAAACATTCATTTCCAATATAGCATATATACTCACTAATTCCGCATTGGCAAAAGGATATCTATTTAAACATGCCAAAATATTATATTGAAAAGGGATTTCCTAACTTGGGCTACCTGCCAAGGTTAGACTAAAATAGATTTCCCACTTTGTGATGTATTAAATGAGTCACTGTGATTACACTTTGATTTCAATATGATTCATTATGCATGTTTACACATAATACAATTTATTTCATTTTAGAAAGTGTCAAAATGATGATATAAAGGTAATTAAGTGCTGTCTATTTTAGAATGGGGATTTCGTTTCAAGTTTTGCACTCCAATTTAAATATCGATTATGTCAAATTTTGGTGATTTGACATACCAAACCATTTGGATTTTATTTATTAATGATAATAAACCATTTGGATTTTATTTATTAATGATAATAAGATGCTCTTTACCTATTTTTAAAATAATTATATTGTTTTGAGACATTTATAGCTTTTTTCCTGATATTATCTCTTTAAAAGTATGTCAAATCCACTATAACATGAAAAATCAATATGTAAACTTGTGGTAAACTTGAAACAAAATCCCCATTAAAATAATAGACAGCACTTGAATTCTGTTTGATGACCTTTGCATCATCATTCTGACTCTTTCTAAGATGAAACAATTTTTCCACATGTTTTTAAGCGGGAAATCTATTTTAGTTCAACATAGGCACATAACTCAAATTAGTAAAGCCCTTTTCAATTTATTATTTTGGCATGTTTAAATAGATATCTTTTTGGTAATACGGGAGTCTGTGAGTATATAATAGGCATGGTATATTGGCTAAAAATATTTTAGCCAATTTTAAAATTGTGAAAAATCCTGATATATTCCATTTAAAGAAAGACCATTCCTTGGATTCACCATTTTCTGTGAGAAAGTTTTCAGTCTAGAATTACTTGTGCATTTCCTTTTTGTTAATTTCTTATGATGTATACATAACTGGTTATAAAGTCCACAGGTTGGTATCCAAGCATTTGGGTAAGAGCGCGCATACTAAGATTAGTAACTTGAAATATATTTACATTAATAAAACTGGTATTAATAAGTTAAAGTCGTCAGATTTAGTATCATATGTTTTATATGAGGGGTGTATCAGAAGTTTGTGAACTTTTGTCATAACTGAAGCAATCTTTACCATAAAAAGAAAACAACCCCAATATTCATTAATTTTATATCTCCCAATTATCATTAAAAATCATTAAGATATACATGACATGTATAATTTTACAATAGATCCAACAAAGAGACTAAAAGTCACCCGGCATATGCTGTTCTGCCGAATATAACCTGAAGATATTTAATACGTCGAAAAATTTCATGAAACCTCATTGAAAATTATCAGTCTATTTACTTTACAGTGGATTGAGAACATGAAAGATGCAGGAGCAGACCAGTACACATTTCATTATGAGGCCACCTGAAGATCCAAAAACATGCATAAGGAAGATAAAGGAAGCTGGAATGAAGGTTTGTTATCTAGATACATGTAATTACTAATATAAAAATCAGAGACACATTTTTCACTCTTTAAATGTTAATGTTTCACAGATCTCACAAACAAAAACATATTTTTAGTCTGATATTTGATGCTACAAAAAAAATAAAACCACGATATCACCAAATCAGTTATCTGCAGCTCTCTCTATCTGTTTTAAACCTGTCATTCAGTTATCAATATTTATCATATTGACATTTTCATGAGCTCATTTGAACCGAAGAGCTCTCTGGTTAGCTACATTAACCCTTAAATCCTTCAAGTGGACTCTTCCAATCTCAAAGCCATACATAGTCAATTTCCGCAAATAGGTACATTTTACTTATTTATTCTGAAAGAGCAGAAAACAGTGTGGGACCTGTTCTTATTGCTCATTTTCAAAAGCCTTCTATATTAGAGGTGTTCATAGGCATCTATATGAAGTAAAGGGTTAACTGCTTTTTATCAGCTGGTCTTTTTGTCACTGTGTCTTAACTTATTTTGTGTTGGGTCCATAATCTTCAGAAATAATTTATTGAAAAATAAATGCCTTATGCAACCTTGTAGTCAAACTAGCAACTGCAATTTAATTTTTAACTTAGCAAAACTTTATCAGAATGTTAATTATAAAACATCTGGAATGAGTATGTATGTACCCTTTGTAACGTGTAATGTGTTGAACATGGCAATAATGTTGTTGTATGGTGTTTAGCGTCTCTTTCAACAATTTTTCAGTCATATTGCGACGGTGTCTACTTGAGACAGTATTCTAAGCGCTGTCACACTGGAGTATCATGCCACAGACACATGGTATGATACCCCACCCAGTCACATTATACTGACACCGAGCCGACCAGACCTAGAACTCTCTTCTAAATGCTGAGCATCAAGCGAGGAAGCTTCTAGTACCATTTTTAAAGTCTTTGGTATGACCCGCCCGGGGATTGAACCCACGACCTTCCACATGCGAGGCGGACGCTCTACCACTAGACCACGCTGTGGTCTACATGGCAATAAACCCCAGATGCTAAAAAGAAAGGTAATGAAACTTATTTATATAAATAATGTTAAATTATTTAATGGTTACCATCCAGGATGGTTTCCATGGAAAGAGGCGCTGTGTAGGTTTCATGGCTTATATTTCTTCTACATAATTATCATCTACATGTTTTTTTTTTACCCACTTGCTATGAGCTTGACACAGTCATCACAATTGCGGTTCTTTGTATGTGTGTGCGTCAATGCACTTATGTATCTGACCATTTCTAGAATATTACTTGTTAATGCATTAAGGGATTTTGAAATAATTTGGCACAAAATGTTTATTATGAGACAAATTATCGTGAGCAAAACCAAATACATAATAAAACCTAGGTCCATAGCACAACGGTCAATGTCACACTTTCAGGTCAAGGTCAGAAATAGGCACAAAATTTTGGGTCTAATAAACAAGATTTTGAAATAACATGGCATAAATGATCACCTTAATCAAATGAAGTGTCAGTGCACAAGACCCAGGTACAAAGCTTAAGGTCAGAAATAGGTACAAAATTTTGTGTGCGCTCCATATCTTGTTAAACAACAGATTTTGAAAATACATGGTACAGGTGTTCACCATAATCAGACCATGTGTCACGCATAAGACCAAAATCATTATCTCAAAGATCAAGGTCACACTAAGAGCTCAAGGTCAGAAAAAAATATAAAATTTCATGTCCACTTCATAGTCTCTACAAATATTCTTTCAATCATTCAGTTTAGTTACAATTTATTGTGCATTTCAGTGCTTGAAAAATCTTCTGTTTCAGGCTGGGATAGGCATTAAGCCAGGTACTGCTGTAAACGTCCTTGAACCATTTGTAGATCTGGTGGACATGGTGCTTATCATGACAGTGGAGCCGGGATTCGGTGGACAGAAGTTCATGGTAGACATGATGCCAAAGGTATGTGTGTTACAAAATCATTTTCAGAATCCTCACATGATGCCATTGTTAATAAAAACTTACTTTGTGTTATGAAACAAGCATATTTTAAGGTATACGAGGGGGGATCAGAAAGTTTGTAGACTTTTGCCATAACTTTTTTATTTATCATTGTATTCTAATAATTCTCAGGGAGCTTGTGCCACTATATATTTGCAGTAATTTTAAAAAAAATTGATAACTTTTCATCATTAGTTTATATTCTATAGTAACTATGGAAACGTTGATTTACGTAGTCGGGGCAGTTTTTGCTTGTTTCCTACCTCTACTATTCAAACAAGCGTAGCGTTGCCAAAACGTGTTTTATTTTTAAATAAAAAATACCAATGTGTGCTGTATTGTATGCTCAAAATGTATCATCTCAAAATGACGTCAATATTATGATGTTATGGTATGCCGTTTTGTTTGAAACAAAATGACATCGGGGGCACTTGAAAATGGATTAGCACACGGCATACCGCAGTTCCATAAAGTTCTGCTCCATGTTAGGTAATACACCTGTTCAAACAGAGAAACAAAAGTGTGTACAATGAGTTTAATGTTTTAAGGTCTCTAGTGTTTAAATGTCACAAAAATAATGTTTTTGAGACGGCCGGAAATCAGTCATTAAAAAAGAGCAAATGGGAAGTCGATTTGAAGACATATTGGAATCAAAGCATGTTTTACAGAATTTTGTGTCAAGTATACATCTTGAGATCACTCAATGGTGTAAATGGTGGCAAAAACGTATAGACCATGGATGAGAGTATTTTGAGAAGGATTGACTCAGTAAATTTGATACAAAAGCACCTATTTAAAATATTGATGTCGGTTTTTGTTGAATACAAGGTCATCATTTTGCCCCACCATAACTAACTGCTATGCTTTGACTAGTGCCTTATTTTTTTAATAGTTTACGTATCATGCTAAAATTTTCAAAATATGTCCCACAAACATTTATTTCAAATAAAATTATACTATTGTGCACTGTATAATTGATATAAATAAGTTATGGCAGAAGTCTACAAACTTTCTGATCCCCCCTCGTACAACTGTATATAAGTGCTATAAATCTTAATTCTTGAGAATAAAATGGTAAGTCATGATTATTATAATTATTTTATGAACTACAGTATTTGTTATGAAACAGAACATCACATTGTTTTTTTTCAAGTTCTATGATTTTCTTTCCAACTACATACACAAATCATTGAAACCAACAATGTGGTCATGGACTCGGGTCACAGGTAAAAAGCTGGTCCCTACATTCACTGACCTTAGTGCAGTATATTCTTTGAATATTTAGTATTGTGTTTAAATGCCATCGAGGGCCATCAGCACTAGAGCATACCTATCTGCACATGTCACTTATAACTTTACCACTGGAATCAGTGAAGAGAGACAAATGACAATGAGATGCAGTGTCTTAATGTCAGTCTTCACGGAGACTGTGGCCAGGCTAGGATTCAACCTCTTGATTCCTGAATTGATAGTCAGCCTTACTACAGACTGAGCTGACCGGGCCTGGCACATGTCTTTATAGCGTACTCTGACATTGCACTATATACAAAATGATGGGCAAGAGAGCTGAAAATATGTTGGAAGTTAGGGTCTGCTTGATCTGAAGGCAAATGATATTCACCAAGGGACAGCTACAGGGAGGTCAAATATCTCTTAGAACTATTTATATGTGGGTTGTTAAATTTCAGAGCGAACAGTTGCAGCTGATAGATGTTGCTCGCTTAGGTGGCCTTAAACGTTGAAAAACTTTACATAATGCCAAAAAATGCCAACAGCTGTATTATAGTCAGTCTGTAATTAATTATTGTATTTTATTAGTTTGATTATGTAAAAATTATAAAAAACACAATATAATACTGGTGTGAGATATGCTATAGGTACATGCATTTAGTCATTAATCTGGGAGGTCCTAATTAGTTTGAACAATTGAAAAATTACACTGTCAAAAATAGCGTACAACAGGACTAAAAATAGAGATAGTTAACATGTTTTATGGGCATTTAGCGGACTAGAGTGGACATCTGTGCAGGAAATACCTGATAAATAATGATTGGTATATGATTAAGGATGACTTTTATGACAATCAGTGGGAGTAGTTTGCAGTTTAGTTCTCAAGTAGCGAGAGAAAAAAGGCAGTTTCAGTTTTTTGTCTTGCCGCGACGAAGGAGAGACAAGATTAAGGTGTTGCTTTTCCATTGACGGTTCCAACATAAAGTTTTCGTTTTTACACTATTTCCCAACAGGTACAAATGCTAGGACACTCATACCTTGACTCATAGTTACAACTAACACCCTGTGACCTTCATTTCATGGTCCATTGACATTGTTTGATCCAGAATTTTGCATTTACCTCCAACGTTAAGTTTTCATTTTTACACTATTTCTCAATAAGAAATAGTGCTAGGACACTCATACTTATAACATAGTTACAACTAACACCCTGCATTACATAATATAATGCAGATGCTGAGTACTTTTCTTTTTTTAATTTATTTAAAAAAAAATTATTCTCTTTTTATTTTTAATTTTTTTTTTTTTAAATTTGTTTCACTAAGAAATACTGGTAAAAGTTTTGTGTGCAAATACCATCAAGTTCTTATCTCAAAAATCACTTAATGTATTTGATTGAAACTTAACACAATACTTCCTACAATATTTTTTGTCATTAAACCTACTACATTAACCAAGTTAGATAACACTTGCATGAATATAATACTTTAATATAATTCTGCGGAATTCTTGTACTTTGGGAGGCGAGATGTTAAGACGGGTTTTAGTTTAGGGAGAACACTTTGGGAAATGAATGGGTAAAGATGCAGTTGGGTTTTTTATATGAAAGTGATACTAAGATTGGAAACGTGTTTGAACTATGTTTAGAAATGTGCATATGTGTTAATAGAATTTATTAAAGTTTAAATGACAGTTGTAATAATTTAAGGAATAAATATATATAGAAAGTCCTGCTTTCTGTGTTAGTTATGTGTGATGTTGAAACACATTTAGCCCGAATGGCAATTTTGTCATTACCACAACTTGAGACATTTTGAAAAACACAGCTAAAAGTTAGAAAGATGAATACTCCATTTGTTGACGGTTGAGTAAAATGATGCCAGAGTAACAATGGTCAAAACATGACATCGTTACGAGCAATCTGAACTCTTCCTGCACTGTCTTCAAACTCGTTCTACAATTGGTGCAGGAAAACGTGTATCGATGGAGTAAAAGGTTAAGCCTTTTGAAATGCCAGGGTTTCTTGTTTCATCAATAGTATTGATTCTGTAAACTGATTACCATCATACAATAAATTGGTCACTTTTATGACATTGACCTACTAAATGGACACCGTTAATACCTGTGTTAAACTTTTGTTTAGCTCAGGGAAGTTTAGTTATTATTGTAATTATTGAATAATACATCAATTGCAGAGATAGGGTGTGCTTGAGTTCTGGTTAACCTTTCAGGATCCGAGGAAATAGTGGTTAGGTTAACTGATCTTCTGTTAGCCCTCGATGGCATAAAAATGATGCTAAATATTTGATCAATCTACATTTTATTTAATAGACAGTTTCCAACCCAATTACTCAAAATTTAAAACTTATTTCAGATAGCATACTTGAGGGAGCACTTTGGTAATGTTGATATAGAGGTTGATGGTGGAGTGAGTCCTTCTACTATCCAGCAATGTGCTGATGTAAGTATACACAATAGTATGGTTATCCCTACATCAGTTATGGCGGTATATAGTGCTATAGTATTTATGTATTATAATGATAAAGGGAGGTCATAAACTCTGATTTAGCTATCATTGTTCCTATATTTAAAAAGTAAATCAAATAAGCGTATTTAGAGATGTCGTTTGAAGCAATTGTTTAGACAGACAGATGAAGAGTGATCACAATAGCTCACCTTATGTTGACTTAAAAAAAACCAAGATCATTTGGTTAAATGGTAAAAACACCTCCTTCTGACTTACATTTTGTATTTTAGGCAGGAGCTAACATGATTGTGTCAGGGAGTGCAGTAGTTAGCAGTGACAATCCAAGGGAGACCATCTCGTATATGCGCAACATAGTTGACGATGCCATCCAGAAGTCACAGTTGGAGAGATGACAAAGTTTTCAAGCATAGATAACTTATGTTAGGCACGCACAATTCAGGATTTAAATCAAATGTTTATTTTAAAGTCACAATAGTTCTAATAATATATTAAATCCCTTAATGCAAGAACAAAGTGAAAAAAAAATACTAACCTTAAACCCTAGAAACTGAAATACCCATTTATTGACCTTTTTTGGCACAGGACCTAATTTCAATATTTCAAGCTCAGACTGAATATATATATATATATATATATATATATATATATATATATATATATATATCATCTTTGTCAATGGGATGCTACTGTATAAATGTATTACATTGTATTGGCCTATTAATTTAAAACTTTCTAACCTCTCAATAACATTAAGCAGACATAATATTACACAAGACCTGAGCTTTTTTATACAGCTGTCTTTATTATGTTAACTGATGTCATTACTGCATCTTGTATAGTAACTTACTGAATCTCAACTTCTTTTTTAGATAAAATTGCCAGTATTACATGGAAATTATGTACATTGTGCACTGACTAGCTACAGTAATGCTGTTTGATTTTGCCCGTTCTCACACTATTGGTCGATTCAGTTTATATCTGAAATATATTGAATATGTATGCCTTTAAAAGGAATATATCAGGAAAAAATGGTATAAATGTCTTAAAAAATGAAATAAATATTAAAAAGCATCTAATTATCCTTAATAAATAAAATTTGAAATGTTTCGTATGTCAAATCCACCAAAACGAGACAAAATCTATATTTGAATTTTGAGCGCTAAACTTGAAACAAAATCCTTATTCTAAAATTAGACAGCACTTAAATATCGTTTGACAACCTAAGCATCGTCATTCTGACTCTTTCTAACATAACCAGTTTTACTACTTTTAAACCTGTAAATAAATCAAATTAAAATCAATAATGAAATCATATGAATCATTTAATACGTAACAAAATAGGTTGCAATTTTAAGTCGGAAATCTATTTTAGTCAAACCTAGAAGTGTAGTCCAAGTTAGGAAATTATTTTTTAATATATTATTTTGACATGTTTAAATAGATATCTTTTTGGCATCATTCAAAACTCTAACTAGATAAACAAGCCGTAGTTACTTAATATGCTATTAAAATCTGATTGTGTCGAGCGACCTTTTGTGTTCATCAGCTACTTCTGAGGTACCCTTACATGTTGTTTTGCTATTCTTGCATATGCACTATCCACAAATGAATGTTATATTTCTTCCATACATTCTGTGGGTGTGGAGGTCCAGGACTTCTATTTAGGAAACATTCTTAAAACTGATTTTGAAAGGTTAATTTGAGAATTTGCTTACAAATATAATGATACTGCAATCAGATAGGTTGTGAATATTGTTGAGATTTTTCATGGCAAGAAAAAATTAAATAATTTATTTACCAATTGCAAAACATTCGAAGTAATGCGAGAGCTATTAGAGCAGATATTTGTATGAATGTTTTTGTGATCTATTTGCACCATCCAGTTTAGACCAGTACTTTTACATCTTTTTTAGGGTCAATGAATATATTTGTAGAACGGGGAGATAAGGAATGTGATTGAAGTATCTCTGTTAGTTATTGACTGTTGAGAAAATTGTTCATTTATTCAAAAAATAGTATTATGTTCATGTACTCATCGAGAACTTGTCATTGATAAATTCAGGCAATTTTAAATGCAAGGTTGCATGGCAGTCCTGTATGATGGAAAGAACTGTTTACTCAAATTGAATTGTCAATGCATTGTCATGTGATAAAAGTTATAACATATTTATTTGCTTTATATATTACAAATTAGCAAAAGGGTTGGTCCACACGTTCTAACAACATTAATTTACCCTTAACTTCATATAGACGCCTTTGGACACCTCTAATATAGAAGGCTTTTGAATTATTGGGTGAATTATGTTTATATTAACTGACAGAGTGGAAAACATTGCAGGAAGTGTTCAGATTGCTCGTTACAAGCAATCTGAACTCTTTCTGCACTGTTTTCAAAGGTCTTCTGTGATTGGTGCGAGAAAACATGTATCTATGGAGTAAAGGGTTAGGACCCTTCCCGACAAAATATGTATATAAGATGAAATATATTGAACACATTTAAGTAAATAAACATGTAAGAACTATTTAAATAGGAAAGGAGTGTGATCAATGAAAGGATCTAACTTCAGGGAGGTATGCATGATAAGCATGTCACATGATAACATCTATGTTATACTGAATGAAATTTATTATTGCATGGGGAATAGTTTTGATTTGATTAAACTATAGCATGAAATAGAAATACGGTTTGCCCAAGTTCTTTTTATAATAATTTTCTCACTTGTATGACCATTTGTTTCATATTATTTTCTTCACATTTATTATTCTTTGGAGATTTTAGTGGAAGCTAGATCTGATTTTATATTCAAAACCTGAAAAAAAGAATTTGTTTATAGTGTTGGTCAGTGTGTACAGGTATCATTTGGTGCAGCCTATGACAACATTCTTTATTGTTTGTCCATAATATTTTGATGTTGTTTTTAACCCATCTACGTGTTTGTTTGGGTTTATTGTTCCATTTTATAACTTTGGTCTTTTTGAAATTCATTTTGTAAAGTAGATAAATAACTTTAAAATTATGCAGTTGAATAAATTAGATTTTCATACATTTCAAAGTCTTGTCATTCCATATAAACATGCTGTAGAATCTGGTAAATAAGCTTATACAGTAGAATGGCTGGAACACGGATTACTGGAACACGGATGGCTGGAACACGGATGGTTGGAACACGGATGGCTGGAACACGGATGGCTGGAACAAGTTCATTATTCATAACTATCAGTTAACAAAAGTGTTTCCATGGAGACCAATCTGATTACACTGTTAAATTTCTATAATAAAACTGATAGGTCAGCAATCAAATTAAGCAATTTCACTTTGATCAATCAGTAATCAGGGATTATCAATATCCCATCGAGAACAGTGCAAACACAGCATTGGTATACATGCTGCTGTTTGTCCAATTACTGTCTTAATTACTTGTATAATTACTGTCTTAAGTTTGGCGAATATGAAATGAAGAATGCGGATGCTATAGTGCACACAAGGCCAAATAGTGCAATTTTTGACCATTCAAGGGCCATAGTTCCAGTATTGATTATCCAATTTGACCTTTGATATTATGGCTAAATAATTACTGTCTTAAGTTTGGTGAGAATCAAATTGAAAATGCAGGCTATCCAATTCACTAGAGATCAAGCAAGGGCCATAACTGACATTAATTATGTGATTTGGTTACTTCATGACTTTGTCCGAGATATGATTAGTACAACTTCTTTATAAGTTTGATAAAGATCTAATGAAAAATGAAGGTGCCAGAGTGCACACGACAACATTTTAAGGCAGGCAGACAACTGGCGATCAGAAAAATTCACCTTGACAACGGGTGATCAGAAAAGCTCACCTTGACAACAGGTGATCAGAAAAGCTCATACAACTGAAATATTCAAACAAGAGGCCCATGGGCCTTAACAGTCACCTGATTATCCTTGATGAATGTTTTGGCCCTGCCCCCAAGGCCTCAGCGGGGTGGAGACTGTGCAATTCATAATTTTGAATCACTCTTAGGTACCAAAGCTGCATACATTTCATTATGATTGAGCTTAAGGTTTTTGAGAAGTCGAAAATGTCAATTGTTTATGGATGCACTAAATAGTTTAATAAAGGACCCATATAGGCCCATAATAATGCTGACCATTTGTTTCCCAGTGCTACTTAATTAAAAGATTTTCAAAGTTTACCTTGAATTAAACTGTTTTGGCCCTGCCCCCAAGGGTGTGGGAACCATGCAATTCACAATTTTGATTCATCCTTAGGTGCCAAAGCTGCATACATTTCATTACGATTGAGCTTACAGTTTTTGAGAAGTTAGAAATGTCACTTGTTTACAGATAGATGACGCCAACAGACAAGGTGATCGTGAAAGGTCCCTTGAGAGAGGCTCAGGTGACCTAATAAAACTACATTGAAGTCATGTGACTGAAGCTAATTAATTTATTAAAAACAACACAAGATAAAACAAAATATTTAATATTTAAAAAACATTAATAATGTCAATGGATACAACAGTAAAATGGCCTTTACAATAACTTTTATTACAGAAAGAAAGTTTTAAAATCAAGAGCATGTCATAAAACTTAAAACCAAGAAAAAAGATTTAATCTCATCTTTGTACAATTTTTTCAGCTTATTGGAAATTTATGTAAAACGTTTAAATGATTTTGATACTACAATGTGAATGTGTTCATGAATTTCTTCTTCAAAATGCATTAATTGAAAATGTTATTTCAGAATATTATTTTGGCATAACAGTGAATAACCATATTCAGCTTCTGGCATATTTTGCAATAAAAATTCTGAAATATTGTGACATAAGAAATGTGACATAATATACACAAGGTATTTGTGTAAAAAGTTGGACTCTAATCGACTCAATCATACATACATCACAATTTCAATGCTCTTAAAATGAGATTATCTATAAAATGGGAAACACTGGTACATACTGAGTATTTGTTACCATTCACGAAATATGAAAAAGTTTACAATATTTATTTTTGCAACTTATTCTAAACTTCCTATAACATTTCTCCACTGTTTTGAATTTTTTATTTGTCTTTGATCTGCTTCTGCACTGCGACCTCCCCTAACATTTTTAAGTTGTACATATTTTCTTCGAACTGCTTGTTTTCTGGCATGGGTATTGTGATTGGATCATCCAAGTTTGAATCTTCCGTTTGTAGGATATATTTCCCATCGCTACTAGTGAGGATGCTTATTTTCACAACATTGAATTCTTGGTCAGCGTCAGCAGATTCTGTGTCTTCAAGATTATCTGTCTCTTCCTGGTTATTATTTTCAGATATTTTCATTGTCTTGCTGTTCTTAGCACCATCCGAGTTCTTACAGCTTCTTTTTCTGCTTCTTCTGTTCTTTTTAGAACTATTTCCTTCAGTTGATTTTACTGATGACTGGCTGTCTTTTACACCAACTTCAGTAATCACAACATCGTTTTGTATTTTCCCAGCATCCGAAGCTAAAACACTTTCTTCAGTAGATTTTTCTTCATTTATTTGCACATGTTCGGCATTATCAATGTAAATATCTGTGGCATTGGTAAATTCCAACAAATCTAGCATATCATTGGACGACGAATCTGGTTCCTGGTCCATGCTGATGCCTGAAGTGGACTGGAAGCCATTCTGATCATTCTGTGAGGAGAGTTCAATACTTTCATACCTAACTGTCTGAAGTCTCCAGTTACCATCTCCGTGAAGCTTGTATCTGAAACAGTAGGTAAATGCCAAATTATACTTAAGGAGACTGCCTTGACAAAAATCAATACAATATGAACAAGTGGGTATTCATGCTGCCACTCATGGTAATAAACAACCAAGTGCAGGGGCTTAAAATTCCAGAATTTACAAATACAATTTGCATTATGTATTTCATTTTTGATGGGTCCCATCAGCCCAAGGGTGTTTAAATGACATAAATGAAGCTAGTACAACTGTAGGCATTGATATAATTGTCACCAAAATTTATATTATTTTTCAACAGTACTGTGCACATAAAATCTGAATATAGTTTACCAGCTCTGGTCACAGCATAATATGCTGCAATAAATAAGTTACTAAATTTTTTTTAATGGTTTAATTCCAACACATATATCTATAAAGAACATTTTGTGGGGTTTCATCCATATCTGTGGAATAAGTTCTTGTTGTATGGTGTAAAGCATCACTTTCAACAAATTTTCAGTCATCGCGACAGTATCTACTTCAGACAGTATTCTAAGCACAGCAACATTGGAGTATCATGCCGCAGACACGTGGTATGATACCACACCCAGTCACATTATACTGACATTGGGCAAACCAGACCTAGAAATTTCCTCTAAAGCGAGGAAGCTTCTAGTACCAGTTTTCAAGTATTTAGAATAACATGCCCATTGACTGAACCCATGATCTTTCATTGGTGAGGTGGATGTTCTAACACTTGGCTGTTGACTACAAACCTGAATCTCGAGTGTCCAGATGGCCAGTTGAACTTGTGTTTGCTTTTGAGGTGTTTGGTCAGCAAAGCTCCACGTGTAAATTTGGCACTACACACATGACACTGGTAGTTGGCGATGCTACTTGTTGTCATACTCTGTAACACAGAATATGAGATAAATATCTATGTAAATGAATTAACAAAATACACCGCAAAAATAATATGTCACAAAGAATTTTACAACAAGAAATGTCACTAGGAAGTGACAAATGTACCCAAAGTGGTCTGTAAACATACACATATTTTGTGACTATACTACGGGATTTGATAATAAATGTGACTTTGAACATTGAGCTACAAACCTGGGTCTTGCGCATAACACATCATCATATGTTGTGGTGATAACCTGTAATTTCAAAATCTCCTAACCAATGACAAAGTTATATAGCATGCCGGATTTAACTTTCTATCTAAACATATATAGACTTTTTCATGTTTGGCCTAAAAGTGTGACCTTGATCTAACAGCTAATTGGATCTGGGCCTAAATTCATCAATAATTAGAGTCTGAGAATCAGACTCAGACTCAAAACTTAATTCATATACCCTTTCAGAAGTTATTGATCCGAAACCAATTTGACCTTGGATTTTCAGATAAACCAATGAACGGACAGACAAACAGACAGGGTAACATTTAATGCCCCTTCACCATTCTTTGAGCTGCAGGGGCATGAATGGGTAATAATTCTTGAACAATTCATTATCAAATTGAACACATTAAATATGATTGACATAGTATTGTGTTACCTGGTGTACTCGTTTAAAATGGTTGGCAAGACTCTGGTATCCACGGGCAGTGTACGGGCATTCTGGCACCTGGCAGTTAAAGATGTGATTTTCATTGTGAGTGTCCATGTGCTTCCTCAGGTCAGATACCACCTTACAACTAAAACAACAAAACAGATTTATCTTTATTCTGGCAGTTGAAGATGTGATTTTTATTGTGAGTGTCCATGTGCTTCCTCAGGTCAGATACCACCTTACAACTAAAACAACAAAATACATTTATATTTACTCCAGTGTTCTATCATCTTAGTTTAAAACCTATATGCCAACCTTGGTGTTATGTGAACCTTACAACTAAATTAACAAAATTTCATACTAACGCGAGCAAGCGTCACCTTTCAATTAAAGTGGAAAAGCAAAATAAATTTTAAAAAAAAATATGCTCATTTGCACTATGGTAGTTACAGTTTTCTAACTACAGGACACAATATAAAGACATTTGATTTCAGGACCTAACTTCATCAAAACGTCAGAGACTAAAACGCTATCAGATTCAAAACTATCAGTTTTACTAGACTTGTAATAGCATTTCACTAGAAATTCTCTTCAAAGTCAAGGGGCTGCTGCTGCATCTGGAATGTTCTATCTATAACTAGCCAACCTGTCTTGTTTTAATGTAGACGGGCCTGATTAGCTCAGTCGGTTACGCATCTGACTATCAATCCAGGGGTCGTGAGTTTGAATCCCCGCCTGGCAAGTCTCCATGATGACTGATATATGACATTGTGGAAAAGTTATCAGTTACTTGCGGAGATAGGTTGTGTTCGAGTACTGGTTAATCCCAGGAAAAAGTGGTTAGGTTAACTGATCGTCTGTTAGCCCTCAATGGCATAAAATGATGCTAAATATTCAACCAATCAATCATTGTTTTAATGTTTTCAAATATGTGCATATTACGATACTGACTAAAATTCTCCATCATCTCGGGTGGTTTAGAAACTGAAAGCATCTACGATGATCAAGATTTAAAATAGTATGTCTACAGACCCTAAACCGCTCAAGTACCCCAATTGCATGCAAACGGAGTGCACTCAGAGCATAAGCGGAGCACAGATGGAGTGCAAATGGAGCGCAGATTGAGCGCTGACAGAGCGGACCTGGACCATTTGTGAACGCTGGATTTTGAATAATAACCACACTCCTGAACGCATGAAATAGATCGAGTGCACTCAGACACGCTGAATGCACTCAGATATGCTGAGTGCACTCAGATGCGCAGTATTTGCACTTTAGCTAGACACAGTAAGATTACTGATAACAAAACTATTCGTGCGCTATTGAGTGCACTCGTTCATTCGGATACACTCTTTTTACATTATTTGATCGTGAAGTCAATAATCAAAATCGTGATAAAAAAGAAATTACTCTTTTTAGGCCGTGAGCTAAACAAAAAATTGGTACCAATTTTCTGGCAAATTCCCCCTATGATTTTTTGAAAGATATATATCTCTACACCAAATAAATTCTGGGGGGCCATATCTTTGGCACAGCTTAATGTCCGAAAATGAGCAATTCCAAAATGGCTTCCAAAATGGCCGCCAATTTCTTAAAAAATGTCATTATCTATAATATACACCCGATTTTCAAATTTTAACTGCATAAATGTATGTGTTTTAAGTTACTTAGGACATTAATGTATGAAAATTGTAATGTTCTTCCTTAAAACACACTCTGTTGAAAAATAAATGGATTTTTGTTAATAAAAACTAAAAACATCAACACCAAGAACACATTTTTGCATTAAAATTGTATAAATTTTATGTTTTTTATATGTTAGATGGTATATGTCCTAATATTTTAATCAGATATGATATAAAGTTAAACAGAACAATAGATTTTATCAAAATTAGGTGTTAAAATCTCTCTTTTTTGCGAATTACAGCAAAATCAAAGTGGGTGGGATAAATCGCACAATATTTACACAATTTGACAATTAGTCATAATTTATATACATATATTGGTTAATCATGTTGAACATTTATTTCTAATGAAATTAATTCATGAACACTAAAAATTGATGAAAATACAAACTTGAAATAGTTATACATTTGTTTTAAACAAGATGCCCATGTAAGTCAATCACCTGAGTAAAGAATTGACCCCTCTGGAGGCCCTAAATTTGACAAAAGGAGTCCAGACTGATCAAGTTTTATACAGGACTACCAGACAATACTAGATAAAAATATTCAAACTCCATTCATTGTGTTTATTAACACTTTGTAAAAGTTTAATCTCTGGAACCCTTAATTTCACCCCAGCAACCCAGTTTGAACAATTTTGATAAAGGACTATAAACCAATTGACATACGACATATCACTTGCAGAAGATTAAAAAAAGCTATATTTACTTATAGCATTCTCATATATTATAGAAGTGTTTTTAATACAAGGCCTCGGTGGACCCCAGTCCATTTATTAGAATAAAAAAACTCTATCATAGTGATATTCTATAGGAAATAGGAAAACATTTTTGAGTTGAAGCTTTTTGAAGATTCACATTTTCAATTTTTCTAATCAAAGTGGTAGTCTAGTGATAGAGCTTCTGCCTCGCATGTGGTAGGTCATGGGATCGATCCCCAGTCGGGTCACACAAAAGATTTAAAATGGTACTAGAATCTTCCTCACTTGGTGCTCATCACTTAGAGAATAAGTCTGGTCGACCTGTTGTAAGTATCATGTGACTGAGTGGGTATCATGCCGTATGTCTGTGACATATTTCAGTGTGACAACGCTTAGAATATTGTCTGATTCAAGTAGACACCATCTTGATATGACTGAAACAATTTTGAAAGGGACGCTTAACACCATACAACATTAATCCTCTTCTCTTCTACCCCTGCTGGTCCCTTATTGATATTTATTCCTCTTTAAAGGACCGAGTCTCAACCACTTATTAATGCTCAAGATCTGTAGATGATACTTTTGAAAATCCACAATTCCATCCGTTTTTAGACCCCTGCTGAAACTTTATGGAGATCATAAGATCACAGTTAAAGGACCCAATTCCAACTGTTATTACTAAACAATAGAGTTCTCAAGATGAATAAGATATAATTCCAAAAATAGATCAGAAAAATATTCAGCTCCATGTGTATCTAACTAACATGTCAAAATATCAACACTTTCGTTGGTTATATTTTGCTGAATGCAAGCCAATCCCTGGTCTGTATTTAATTGATTATGCTATTTAAAGAAATACACTTTTTATAGCAGGGTGAAGATATATGCACTCAATCCCTTAACTTCAGTGTGTATATTCTAATAAAACCAAACGTCCATAGAAGAATAAGGGTTAAAGGACACAGTCGCCCCAATTGTTATGATTAAACAATGATTCAGCTCTTAAGATGATAAAAATAATTCCCTTTTCTAGGGCCCCAATAAGTCCTAACCCTTTCATCTGAACAAACTTGAAACCCCTTTTCATAGTGATATCTATACTGAATAAAAACGAATTTGGCTAGTCGGTTATTGAGACTTTATTAAATTATGATTTCTCGTGGCCAGGGTCTATGATCATAGCATAAATAAACCTGAGAGATACTTATTGCAAAAATCAAAGCCAGGTATTGCACTTTCCAAGAAGAATATTGTTGAAATTTTGAATAAGAAAACAACTGATAAGTTTCTGGGACGGGTCCAGTCATGGCACCAGGGTCTTGATTTGAACAAACTTCGCGTAAGAATGCTTCACTTAAAATTTGGTGAAAACCTATCGAGCAGTATCGGAGGAATGATTTATAGAAATTGTTGATTGACATTCGAGCTAATAGGTATTTAAGTGATCACTAGCCATATAAAAGCATCTTTTAAGTAATTAGAAACAGTTGCATATTTTTTTCATCTGTTTTTCAACTGTCAAAAAAAAACTTATCCTTCCTAAACCATAGGCATTTAAATACCAGTACGGACAAATCGGACAGACAGGCAGATGTATGGATGAAAAGAGATCCTACTAGCTAATTAAAGACTTATCCATGTTGATCTTGAAGCACAGCTCATTCAAAAGGATGACAATTTAGACCAAGAAATATACTTGAGAATAAATGGTTGTGCTCTTTTATTAACAGCTACAGCAATATCTACTGCCATTGTAATGATTTTTAAGTGATAAGGAAAGGGAAGAGAATGGTTTATATATGCTTTTACATAATTATCAAGAATACAATCTTTTGAATGAAAATCCATATGATTTGTTTAACGACATATTGCGAAGGAAACACCTAAATATATTCGGTAGCGTTCAGAAAACAAATTAAAATATTTTGTAAAGAATGCATTCTCGAGGTTGATAACCAGTTATTTGGATACATGGTTTTGGTAACATCTAGCTGACATTTGGTTGTGAAGGAAGTACTTCAAAATCCACCAGAACCATTAACCTTGGCATTGGTTAACTGTCATGGTATCGTCAAGAAAACAAATAAATCTGCACTTGCAAGGAACATGTCCAATAGACCAGTATGTGTTAGTGATGCTATGATGATTGTCAACAAAGTAAGTGTTGAGAACCTAACGTTTGGAGATCTGTACAAAAACACATTTGATACTGGAACGCAAGAATAGCTTTAGAATTATTGTGGTATTTGATGTAAACTATAATGCAGAGATGAATAATAGAAGCTCGGGTAGTCGATTGTGGATCTGTAATATCAATGGAGGGCAACCAAATCAGCAATAGAGATGCCTCTAAGGTTTTCCAGAAGGCAAGACAGCATTAACCAATTTTCTTTTTGATACTTGGAAGGTCCCATAGTACCTTGCCGTTCTAGGTGACAAAGAGATGTTTGCAACATCAGAAAACAAATGTTATAAACTAACGTATGATACTGTTTGTCATGTGGAAGAGCAAACATCTTCACACGAAAAACTGAGACTCGTACGCTGCTAAATGCTGCTACATGCCAGTCAACACTTTAACTCTATTGCCATTGAATCAGAAGATATGTTTATGCTATGTCTGGCACTTTACAGGGAGATCGAGCATATATTTATCAGATGTAGGACCAAGAATAGACAGCGATACAGAGATATATGGAAACTCTCTTAGTAATAATGGAAGTTTTTAAAGTATTTACCAGATGTGACCCAGTGTGTGCTTTCAATGGTCATGGAAAGGTGTCTACAATTAGATTTGTTATGAAGTCCAGTGTATTCCAATCAGCTATGTTAAAGTTAGGTGAAGAATGGATTGTACTACTTTGCGAGCTGATTGCATCTCTCCTAGACTTCAAATGTAGGATATATGCTGCAAAGGCTACTGATACTAAAGCGAATAGCTTGTGCAACAAGATGTTTCGGGTTTAATATCTTGGTGTTGAATTAGGAAAACTTCCACCCTGTGAAGGCACATTATATCTCCACTCATTGCGAGCAAATTATCAGACATCTGGCGTAGAAGCCTAATAAACTTTACTGAAATTCAAGTCCAAAAGATCACGGATGGTTCATGGAAGATGGTTAGTTGGAAGCTAAATGGATGAAGTGATATTCTGCTACACAGGTTGTTATAGAATTCATGTCTCCTGCAAGTACGCTAGATAATGTAAATTACCAACATGTCATTGTCTGTTAAATGCACTAAAATGCTCATCCGTCTCATTAAGTCGAGTAAGAGTTTTAATACGGAACATAGAGATAATGGTGAGAATGGCAGTAATGATGACATGTACACTATAATACTACTTCTTGTAACAACGGAAATGTACAGAATGGATTAAAAACACATAGTGTTTAATTACAGTATAAGATTATGTTACTTTAGAATTCAAAATTGCTTGAAACAGAAGTTTATGTTGTGTAAAATTTTCCTAAAAACACATTCCATATTTTGTGAGTGTACCTATATGTATCGTCATTCTTATTATGTTATATGGAAGTCATTAGCAGGCTTGTATGATTTAAATTACAGTTCATATGATCATATGATTTAAACTTGATAATTATATTTTAAAAAATGAATAAATACTACTTGTAAATGTTACGTTTCACATTTTTGTAACATATTTTATGTTTTATAAAGTTATAAAAAATTGTTTGTATTGTACTAACATGTGTCCACAGAACATTTATAAAAGCATCAGAGCGAGACGATACCATTTGGGTGTTAATATGAATCAAAGCCTGCAGGCATTTGATCTGATCCAATTTAAACTTGATAATTATATCTAAAAAAAATGAATAAATACTACTTGTAAATGTAACATTTCACATTTTTGTAGCGTATTTTATGTTATATAAAATTATAAAATTGTGTTTGTATTGTACTAACATGTGTCAACAGAACATTATATATTAAAACATTAGGACGAGATGAAACCATATTTGTGTTAATATTAATCAAAGCCTGCAGGAATTTGATATGATCCAATTTAAACTTGATAATTAAATTTTAGAGAAGTGAATAAATACTACTTGTAAACGTTACATTTCACATTTTTGTAACATATTTTATGTTATATAAAGTCATAAAAATGTGTTTGTATTGTACTAATATATGTCCATAGAACATTATACAAAAGCATTAGGACGAGAAGAAACCATATAGGTGTTAATATGAATCAAAGCCTGCAGGAATTTGATCTGATATTTTAAGATGATTTTTGAAACGATTATATAACTGTTTTTATCAGATGATTGTAACGCAAATATTGTTTAGAAGAAATAATTAATAATAATAAATTACATATAACATTACTTATCTGATACACTTGTGTTTTATTATGTATTTTTGTTTATGTTAATTTAATACTTTATAAACAAATCTAAGAAGGGATTTCAATAGAAATATCGGAAATCAATATTACTTCTAAAAAGTAACATCAAATGTAATTGTAACGTAAAAATACAAAATGATTACAAAATAATTGCTTAATGTGGTATTTTATATCAGAAGAACACTTCTGCTCTTGTTTAAACACCATTGGATAAAACATATAACAATTATTCACTGCACTAATGCAACTGTTTTGTATACCAAAAAATAAGAAATTATTTGTAATGATTTTAATGAAATTACAGTTACCATAGAAACTCACTAAAATCAGACACTAAGCTGTGCCTCAGAGGTGGCCCCCTGACTTTTTCATATACCACAGACATGTATCTATTCAAAAAATAGTATAGCAATTTGCCAGTCTGATTGGTACCAATTTGTTAAATTTTGGGTCTTAGCTCACGGCCTAGGCCGTGAGCTAAACAAAAAATTGGTACCAATTTTCTGGCAAATTCCCCCTATGATTTTTTGAAAGATATATATCTCTACACCAAATAAATTCTGGGGGGCCATATCTTTGGCACAGCTTAATGTCCGAAAATGAGCAATTCCAAAATGGCTTCCAAAATGGCCGCCAATTTCTTAAAAAATGTCATTATCTATAATATACACCCGATTTTCAAATTTTAACTGCATAAATGTATGTGTTTTAAGTTACTTAGGACATTAATGTATGAAAATTGTAATGTTCTTCCTTAAAACACACTCTGTTGAAAAATAAATGGATTTTTGTTAATAAAAACTAAAAACATCAACACCAAGAACACATTTTTGCATTAAAATTGTATAAATTTTATGTTTTTTATATGTTAGATGGTATATGTCCTAATATTTTAATCAGATATGATATAAAGTTAAACAGAACAATAGATTTTATCAAAATTAGGTGTTAAAATCTCTCTTTTTTGCGAATTACAGCAAAATCAAAGTGGGTGGGATAAATCGCACAATATTTACACAATTTGACAATTAGTCATAATTTATATACATATATTGGTTAATCATGTTGAACATTTATTTCTAATGAAATTAATTCATGAACACTAAAAATTGATGAAAATACAAACTTGAAATAGTTATACATTTGTTTTAAACAAGATGCCCATGTAAGTCAATCACCTGAGTAAAGAATTGACCCCTCTGGAGGCCCTAAATTTGACAAAAGGAGTCCAGACTGATCAAGTTTTATACAGGACTACCAGACAATACTAGATAAAAATATTCAAACTCCATTCATTGTGTTTATTAACACTTTGTAAAAGTTTAATCTCTGGAACCCTTAATTTCACCCCAGCAACCCAGTTTGAACAATTTTGATAAAGGACTATAAACCAATTGACATACGACATATCACTTGCAGAAGATTAAAAAAAGCTATATTTACTTATAGCATTCTCATATATTATAGAAGTGTTTTTAATACAAGGCCTCGGTGGACCCCAGTCCATTTATTAGAATAAAAAAACTCTATCATAGTGATATTCTATAGGAAATAGGAAAACATTTTTGAGTTGAAGCTTTTTGAAGATTCACATTTTCAATTTTTCTAATCAAAGTGGTAGTCTAGTGATAGAGCTTCTGCCTCGCATGTGGTAGGTCATGGGATCGATCCCCAGTCGGGTCACACAAAAGATTTAAAATGGTACTAGAATCTTCCTCACTTGGTGCTCATCACTTAGAGAATAAGTCTGGTCGACCTGTTGTAAGTATCATGTGACTGAGTGGGTATCATGCCGTATGTCTGTGACATATTTCAGTGTGACAACGCTTAGAATATTGTCTGATTCAAGTAGACACCATCTTGATATGACTGAAACAATTTTGAAAGGGACGCTTAACACCATACAACATTAATCCTCTTCTCTTCTACCCCTGCTGGTCCCTTATTGATATTTATTCCTCTTTAAAGGACCGAGTCTCAACCACTTATTAATGCTCAAGATCTGTAGATGATACTTTTGAAAATCCACAATTCCATCCGTTTTTAGACCCCTGCTGAAACTTTATGGAGATCATAAGATCACAGTTAAAGGACCCAATTCCAACTGTTATTACTAAACAATAGAGTTCTCAAGATGAATAAGATATAATTCCAAAAATAGATCAGAAAAATATTCAGCTCCATGTGTATCTAACTAACATGTCAAAATATCAACACTTTCGTTGGTTATATTTTGCTGAATGCAAGCCAATCCCTGGTCTGTATTTAATTGATTATGCTATTTAAAGAAATACACTTTTTATAGCAGGGTGAAGATATATGCACTCAATCCCTTAACTTCAGTGTGTATATTCTAATAAAACCAAACGTCCATAGAAGAATAAGGGTTAAAGGACACAGTCGCCCCAATTGTTATGATTAAACAATGATTCAGCTCTTAAGATGATAAAAATAATTCCCTTTTCTAGGGCCCCAATAAGTCCTAACCCTTTCATCTGAACAAACTTGAAACCCCTTTTCATAGTGATATCTATACTGAATAAAAACGAATTTGGCTAGTCGGTTATTGAGACTTTATTAAATTATGATTTCTCGTGGCCAGGGTCTATGATCATAGCATAAATAAACCTGAGAGATACTTATTGCAAAAATCAAAGCCAGGTATTGCACTTTCCAAGAAGAATATTGTTGAAATTTTGAATAAGAAAACAACTGATAAGTTTCTGGGACGGGTCCAGTCATGGCACCAGGGTCTTGATTTGAACAAACTTCGCGTAAGAATGCTTCACTTAAAATTTGGTGAAAACCTATCGAGCAGTATCGGAGGAATGATTTATAGAAATTGTTGATTGACATTCGAGCTAATAGGTATTTAAGTGATCACTAGCCATATAAAAGCATCTTTTAAGTAATTAGAAACAGTTGCATATTTTTTTCATCTGTTTTTCAACTGTCAAAAAAAAACTTATCCTTCCTAAACCATAGGCATTTAAATACCAGTACGGACAAATCGGACAGACAGGCAGATGTATGGATGAAAAGAGATCCTACTAGCTAATTAAAGACTTATCCATGTTGATCTTGAAGCACAGCTCATTCAAAAGGATGACAATTTAGACCAAGAAATATACTTGAGAATAAATGGTTGTGCTCTTTTATTAACAGCTACAGCAATATCTACTGCCATTGTAATGATTTTTAAGTGATAAGGAAAGGGAAGAGAATGGTTTATATATGCTTTTACATAATTATCAAGAATACAATCTTTTGAATGAAAATCCATATGATTTGTTTAACGACATATTGCGAAGGAAACACCTAAATATATTCGGTAGCGTTCAGAAAACAAATTAAAATATTTTGTAAAGAATGCATTCTCGAGGTTGATAACCAGTTATTTGGATACATGGTTTTGGTAACATCTAGCTGACATTTGGTTGTGAAGGAAGTACTTCAAAATCCACCAGAACCATTAACCTTGGCATTGGTTAACTGTCATGGTATCGTCAAGAAAACAAATAAATCTGCACTTGCAAGGAACATGTCCAATAGACCAGTATGTGTTAGTGATGCTATGATGATTGTCAACAAAGTAAGTGTTGAGAACCTAACGTTTGGAGATCTGTACAAAAACACATTTGATACTGGAACGCAAGAATAGCTTTAGAATTATTGTGGTATTTGATGTAAACTATAATGCAGAGATGAATAATAGAAGCTCGGGTAGTCGATTGTGGATCTGTAATATCAATGGAGGGCAACCAAATCAGCAATAGAGATGCCTCTAAGGTTTTCCAGAAGGCAAGACAGCATTAACCAATTTTCTTTTTGATACTTGGAAGGTCCCATAGTACCTTGCCGTTCTAGGTGACAAAGAGATGTTTGCAACATCAGAAAACAAATGTTATAAACTAACGTATGATACTGTTTGTCATGTGGAAGAGCAAACATCTTCACACGAAAAACTGAGACTCGTACGCTGCTAAATGCTGCTACATGCCAGTCAACACTTTAACTCTATTGCCATTGAATCAGAAGATATGTTTATGCTATGTCTGGCACTTTACAGGGAGATCGAGCATATATTTATCAGATGTAGGACCAAGAATAGACAGCGATACAGAGATATATGGAAACTCTCTTAGTAATAATGGAAGTTTTTAAAGTATTTACCAGATGTGACCCAGTGTGTGCTTTCAATGGTCATGGAAAGGTGTCTACAATTAGATTTGTTATGAAGTCCAGTGTATTCCAATCAGCTATGTTAAAGTTAGGTGAAGAATGGATTGTACTACTTTGCGAGCTGATTGCATCTCTCCTAGACTTCAAATGTAGGATATATGCTGCAAAGGCTACTGATACTAAAGCGAATAGCTTGTGCAACAAGATGTTTCGGGTTTAATATCTTGGTGTTGAATCAGGAAAACTTCCACCCTGTGAAGGCACATTATATCTCCACTCATTGCGAGCAAATTATCAGACATCTGGCGTAGAAGCCTAATAAACTTTACTGAAATTCAAGTCCAAAAGATCACGGATGGTTCATGGAAGATGGTTAGTTGGAAGCTAAATGGATGAAGTGATATTCTGCTACACAGGTTGTTATAGAATTCATGTCTCCTGCAAGTACGCTAGATAATGTAAATTACCAACATGTCATTGTCTGTTAAATGCACTAAAATGCTCATCCGTCTCATTAAGTCGAGTAAGAGTTTTAATACGGAACATAGAGATAATGGTGAGAATGGCAGTAATGATGACATGTACACTATAATACTACTTCTTGTAACAACGGAAATGTACAGAATGGATTAAAAACACATAGTGTTTAATTACAGTATAAGATTATGTTACTTTAGAATTCAAAATTGCTTGAAACAGAAGTTTATGTTGTGTAAAATTTTCCTAAAAACACATTCCATATTTTGTGAGTGTACCTATATGTATCGTCATTCTTATTATGTTATATGGAAGTCATTAGCAGGCTTGTATGATTTAAATTACAGTTCATATGATCATATGATTTAAACTTGATAATTATATTTTAAAAAATGAATAAATACTACTTGTAAATGTTACGTTTCACATTTTTGTAACATATTTTATGTTTTATAAAGTTATAAAAAATTGTTTGTATTGTACTAACATGTGTCCACAGAACATTTATAAAAGCATCAGAGCGAGACGATACCATTTGGGTGTTAATATGAATCAAAGCCTGCAGGCATTTGATCTGATCCAATTTAAACTTGATAATTATATCTAAAAAAAATGAATAAATACTACTTGTAAATGTAACATTTCACATTTTTGTAGCGTATTTTATGTTATATAAAATTATAAAATTGTGTTTGTATTGTACTAACATGTGTCAACAGAACATTATATATTAAAACATTAGGACGAGATGAAACCATATTTGTGTTAATATTAATCAAAGCCTGCAGGAATTTGATATGATCCAATTTAAACTTGATAATTAAATTTTAGAGAAGTGAATAAATACTACTTGTAAACGTTACATTTCACATTTTTGTAACATATTTTATGTTATATAAAGTCATAAAAATGTGTTTGTATTGTACTAATATATGTCCATAGAACATTATACAAAAGCATTAGGACGAGAAGAAACCATATAGGTGTTAATATGAATCAAAGCCTGCAGGAATTTGATCTGATATTTTAAGATGATTTTTGAAACGATTATATAACTGTTTTTATCAGATGATTGTAACGCAAATATTGTTTAGAAGAAATAATTAATAATAATAAATTACATATAACATTACTTATCTGATACACTTGTGTTTTATTATGTATTTTTGTTTATGTTAATTTAATACTTTATAAACAAATCTAAGAAGGGATTTCAATAGAAATATCGGAAATCAATATTACTTCTAAAAAGTAACATCAAATGTAATTGTAACGTAAAAATACAAAATGATTACAAAATAATTGCTTAATGCGGTATTTTATATCAGAAGAACACTTCTGCTCTTGTTTAAACACCATTGGATAAAACATATAACAATTATTCACTGCACTAATGCAACTGTTTTGTATACCAAAAAATAAGAAATTATTTGTAATGATTTTAATGAAATTACAGTTACCATAGAAACTCACTAAAATCAGACACTAAGCTGTGCCTCAGAGGTGGCCCCCTGACTTTTTCATATACCACAGACATGTATCTATTCAAAAAATAGTATAGCAATTTGCCAGTCTGATTGGTACCAATTTGTTAAATTTTGGGTCTTAGCTCACGGCCTATTTTACATAAATATAAACCATGCAGTTTATATAATTGTTTTATGGTATAACGCATGATAAAACTAATTTTGATCAACAATTTGTCAATTATACAATAAATATCAATATTTAGCTGATCAATATAAAATGTTTAAAATACCTATAATTATACGATAGACGACACATCAATGGTTATCTACGGTACCAAGGCCGATTTAGTTGCATGTTTAAACATGATTTCGATTGCACAACAAAAATATAAATAATTATATATATATTATGTAAATAACAATTCGAAAAGATGTAATATGAATTCACTATTTGCCGTGCTATTTCGATAGAAAATTAGTTATAGAACATACAAAACATTGTACTTTATTTCGATTTAAGCGTATACAGCTCCAAATACAAAAATATCAAAGCATGTGTGAATCAAACAAAACATAGATATGCTGAAAATTATATTATTATGATTCTATTTGTTTGAGTATTTTGGCAAAATAAAAATTGCCAATTTTCAATTTAATTTGGACTTTACTTTTATATTTTCCCCAAACATAGTTACACCGAGTTTGTGCTTAGTGAACAAATGTAGGTAAAACTGTTATATTGCAATTAAAGTGGAAACATTATACTCGTGCACATCTCATTAAAATATGCAAATAATAGTAATAAAATATAAAGTGGGTCAATAGTCCAGTGGATTTGATGCTGGCTTCAGAGGCAGAGGTCGCGAGTTTGACCTATGCTCTACTCTATGATCTCTCGAAATACAATTCAGTACCAGATCTAATAAGGGAATGCACTGGAGAATGTATAAGCTCCGAGCTTACTTCACAATCAAGCTAAATTAGATTAATGTGAAATAAATGTACGTATGCCAAAACAACACGACAGACCGAAATAACACGACAGACACAGGAAATACAAACTAGTAAACGTAAATTTCTAGGTGACCTTTTTGAGGTGGTGATTTTATACTCACTAAAGAACCTTAGAATAGGAACAGCTTTTGATCATTAGGAAGGTTTAAATAAACAAAAAAGAACATGTATTCGCTACCTATAAAATAGTAAATATATTGTTTTCCCATTTTCCTATGTAATTGATACGCCTGATCACGTGCACGTAAGCATGTAACAATTTAGCCATTATAAAAGCTGTGAAAGGGGCAACAAGTAAGAAATGACAACAATAATAATAATAATAATAATAACAATAAAGAAGAAAAAAATACTCAGATAATAATAATATAATAATAATATAATATTATAATATAATAATAATAAAGTAATATAGCAATAATAATAATAATAACAAAAAATAATAATAATAATAATAATACTAGTAATAATAATAATAGTAATAAATAATAATAAAATAAAATGCTATGATGATAATAATAATAATAAATAGTAATAATAATGATGATAATAATAATATTATAAAAAAAAAAAATCTGTATTTATCTTATTTTATCCAATCACATGTCGCGGGTTAAATTAAGATTCATTTATCTGGCACAAATTATAATCAAAATGAAAATTACACACCGACAGGGTTCTTCGTGGTCAATGGACAGATAAATCACCAATTAAATAGTTATTGACACACATGTGGCTCTCACCTTTGGTGTCTGTTTTGATGATTGCCATGCAACTCTGCCTACATAAGAGTTAACTGACAAAAACTGCAAACTGTCAAAACTGTGTTTATTATCACAAAAATAAGCATACCTCCCATGCTATCATTTCTAACATTTCAAACTGCAAATAGGTTGTAATTTATAATAAAACTAATGCATATGTTACATAAAATAAAACTACTAAATCGTAAGTATAATGCCCATGCATGCACGTTTATTTATTTGTGTTTTAAATTTATTTTTCATACATCAAAAGTCAATATCGAGAATGCCAGCTGTGGTAAAATGACTGCCCTGATTACACATCCCTTAATATGTGTATGTCACACTTTCTACCATTCACTCAGTACTGGCGTGGGGTTTTCAGTTCGTTAATTTAATGATATTAACATCTTGATATTTACATACTAAAGCGTTCTGAAACTTCGGATAACCACCAACATAGATGATTTTTTTATTTGTTGGTAATTGGCTGGCAGTTTTTCTTTTATTTTTTCTTTTCAATCACATAATGTTGGCTCAATTAAGATTCATCCATCTGGCACTAATTACAATCAAAATCAAATCAAACATATCTTCCGTGGTCAATTGACCGATAAGTCACTGCTTTAGTGTATAACTTAATTGGCATGGCTCTCATTGGCATGTGACATAACGTAATTAACACCACGGGTGTCTGTGCTGCTGTGTGTCATATAAGTAGTGGTATATCACAGTGGGTGTAGTTTCAAACAAGTTTAATATAGTTTGTCATTTTAAATAATATTGTAATATAAAGCATACTATCAGTAAATGAATAATTTGAGAAACCCACTGAAAAAAAGTTAATTGCAGGTATATTTATATACATAATGATAACGAAAATATTTATAAAAACTTGTAACATCAGAATATCTTTTTTTAAGTTTAGTGAAGCCACATTTGGACCCAAATCGAGAAAATCACTACACAAGATTATTATTTTTCAAAAATCATTTATTATATGTCGAATTGCATTGCACGGATTATAATAAATTTTTCATCACCCATGCAGTGCAGTTATCCATGTGCTGTATAAACACACACACACATACAAGTTGATTTAACTAATTAATATATTTAATTTGATGAATCAATTATATACAATGTTAAGGTTTATATTGTACATTATTTGATTATATCATGCTCTTCTCATATGTGTTGTAACTGCCGCCTATACATATGTCAAGGTGACAAACATGTTTGTTCATATGCCGAAATAAACTATTTAAATTGAATAGTGCATATTATTGAAGCTTATAATATATAAAGCTTATTTTAGTTTGAACATTAACAAAACCAGTGACATATCGACATGTTGTTAAGTCACTGCTTACACTGAGCAAATCTATGGATTACTATGAGGCCAACGAATTTTGTGGACACCCATTTTTGAATCCTGTAAACAAGCGCCTTACGGTATATCAAAGAAGTTACTGACGCAAACACATGTCTGTCTGGATAAGAGAAGCCGGTATAACGTGTGATATTCTTTGATCACCCAGACCACTGATTACATATCAAAATATAGACACTTCCGTTAAACATGCCTACTATCGATACTAGTTTATCGGAAATTTACAACCTTTCGCCCAGCAGGTGACACAAAATGTAGACAAACAATCGGATTATGTGTGAATTGACTAAATCCCATGGATATATTTTATTTACTGCTCCATTGGAACAGATTAAATTAAAAAGTCAATATAAAATCATTTGAAGAGTTGAGATGTTGCATTGGTTATGGGCCGGAAACAGAACTGAGTGGACTGAACGTTGAGTAAACGCTGAACGAATGAAGCGAACGCTAAGAGGAGTATTAAATAGAGCACTCAGATAAACAGCGCTCATGAGCGAATACTTGGGTTTGTGAGTGCATTAAAAAAAAACGCATTCAATCGAGTGCATGCAAATGAATCGCGAACGGAGCGCGAACTAAGAGCAAACGGAGCGTGAACGGAGTGCAAACTGAGCGCAAACGGAGTGAAATTATTGGGTACTTGAGCGGTTTAGGGTCTGTATATCTTCAGATGCACAAATCTTTGAAATTCAAATAAAACAGAAAATACCAAGTTCAAACAACTCTTATTATTACCAACATGTAGATTGAGTATAGCTGTGTAAAACAAAGTCCACTACCAAGAAAATACAGAAGTAAGTTCTAACATTTATCAACGGTATGTATTTTGAGAGTTGTTTACAAGCTGAAAAACTGTTCAAAGTAAGCCATGGGAAATGCAGAGTGAACACACATGTGAAGATTTATTCATGTATGAGTAGCATACAATGCCTCGAGTCTAAAACTCATGGGAAATGCAGAGTGAACCCACATGTGAAGATTTATTCATGTATGAGTAGCATACAATGCCTTGAGTCTAAAAATCATGGGAAATGCAGAGTGAACCCACATGTGAAGATTTATTCATGTATGAGTAGCATACTATGCCTTGAGTCTAAAAATCAGATTCAGATGAAAAATTTCAACATTTGTATCTTACATTTAGAACATTTTTTACCAATATCTGAATAATATATATATATTATATATATAAAAATAATTTCTCAGGATACTTCAAAATAAAATATTTGAAATTCATATTTTTCACTTAAAAATTTTGATGAAACCATCCAGTCTTTAAAAATTGGCAATATCGAGTTGGAGTCTGAGAGTATTGGCCCAAAACTTTGATGAATTTAAGACCATTGCCCAGTTTTAGGGGCTGGTTTCACAAAACATCTCAACTTGAGTTTTCCTCAACTTAAATTTTTGAAATGTTATAACTTCATTTACATTGATCATTTTGCATGTTATCATTTAACTAATGATTTAAGATGATTAAGCTTTAATTTTGTGCAGTCCTGTAACATGCAATGAGTTCTGTGTGATTCTGTAACATGCAATGAGTTCTTTGCGGTCCTGTAACATGCAATGAGTTCTGTGTGGTCCTGTAACATGCAATGAGTTCTATGTGGTCCTGTAACATGCAATGAGTTCTGTGCGGTCCTGTAACATGCAATGAGTTCTGTGTGGTCCTGTAACATGCAATGAGTTCTGTGTGGTCCTGTAACATGCAATGAGTTCTGTGTGGTCTTGTAACATGCAATGAGTTCTGTGTGGTCCTGTAACATGCAATGAGTTCTGTGCGGTCCTGTAACATGCAATGAATTCTGTGCGGTCCTGTAACATGCAATGAGTTATGTGTGGTCCTGTAACATGCAATTAGTTCTGTGCAGTCCTGTAACATGCAATGAGTTTTAAGCGGTCCTGTAACATGCAATGAGTTCTGTGTGGTCCTGTAACATGCAATGAGTTCTGTGCGGTCCTGTAACATGCAATGAGTTCTGTGTGGTCCTGTAACATGCAATGAGTTCTGTGTGGTCCTGTAACATGCAATTAGTTCTGTGTGGTCCTGTAACATGCAATGAGTTCTGTGTGATCCTGTAACATGCAATGAGTTCTTTGCGGTCCTGTAACATGCAATGAGTTCTTTGCGGTCCTGTAACATGCAATGAGTTCTGTGTGGTCTTGTAACATGCAATTAGTTCTGTGTGGTCCTGTAACATGCAATGAGTTCTGTGTGATCCTGTAACATGCAATGAGTTCTTTGCGGTCCTGTAACAAGCAATGAGTTCTTTGCGGTCCTGTAACATGCAATGAGTTCTGTGTGGTCTTGTAACATGCAATGAGTTCTGTGTGATCCTGTAACATGCAATGAGTTCTGTTCGGTCCTGTAACATGCAATGAGTTCTGTGTGGTCTTGTAACATGCAATGAGTTCTGTATGGTCCTGCAACATGCAATGAGTTCTGTGTGGTCCTGTAACATATAATTAGTTATGTATGGTCCTGTAACATGCAATGAGTTCTGTGTGATCCTGTAACATGCAATGAGTTCTGTGTGGTCCTGTAACATGCAATGAGTTCTGTGTGGTCCTGTAACATGCAATGAGTTCTGTGTGATCCTGTAACATGCAATGAGTTCTGTGTGGTCCTGTAACATGCAATGAGTTCTTTGTGGTCCTGTAGCATGCAATGATTTATGTATGGTCCTGTAACATGCAATGAGTTCTGTGTGGTCCTGTAACATCTGTGTGGTTCTGTAACATCTTTGTGGTCCTGTTACATGCAATGAGTTCTGTGTGGTCCTGTAACATGCAATGAGTTATGTATGGTCCTGTAACATGCAATGAGTTCTGTGTGGTCCTGTAACATCTGTGTGGTCCTGTAACATCTTTGTGGTCCTGTAGCATGCAACGAGTTCTGTGTGGTCCTGTAACATGCAATGAGTTCTGTGCGGTCCTGTAACATGCAATGAGTTCTGTGCAGTCCTGTGACATGCAATGAGTCCTGTGCGGTCCTGTAACATGCAATGAGTTCTGTGCGGTCCTGTAACATGCAATGAGTTCTGTGTGGTCCTGTAACATGCAATGAGTTCTGTGCAGTCCTGTAACATGCAATGAGTTCTGTGCGGTCCTGTAACATGCAATGAGTTCTGTGTGGTCCTGTAACATGCAATGAGTTCTGTGTGGTCCTGTAACATGCAATGAGTTCTGTGTGATCCTGTTACATACAATTAGTTCTGTGTGGTCCTGTAACATGCAATGAGTTCTGTGTGATCCTGTAACATGCAATGAGTTCTTTGCGGTCCTGTAACATGCAATGAGTTCTGTGTGGTCTTGTAACATGCAATGAGTTCTGTACGGTCCTGTAACATGCAATGAGTTCTGTGTGGTCCTGTAACATGCAATTAGTTATGTATGGTCCTGTAACATGCAATGAGTTCTGTGTGATCCTGTAACATGCAATGAGTTCTGTGTGGTCCTGTAACATGCAATGAGTTCTGTGTGGTCCTGTAACATGCAATGAGTTCTGTGTGGTCCTGTAACATGCAATGAGTTCTGTGCTGGTCCTGTAACATGCAATGAGTCATGTGCGGTCCTGTAACATGCAATGAGTCCTGTGTGGTCCTGTAAAATGCAATGAGTTCTGTGCGGTCCTGTAACATGCAATATGTTCTGTGCGGTCCTGTAACATGCAATGAGTTCCGTGTGGTCCTGTAACATGCAATGAGTTCTGTGCGGTCCTGTAACATGCAATGTGTTCTGTGGGGTCCTGTAACATGCAATGAGTTCTGTGCGGTCCTGTAACATGCAATGTGTTCTGTGCGGTCCTGTAACATGCAATGAGTTCCGTGCGGTCCTGTAACATGCAATGAGTTCCGTGCGGTCCTGTAACATGCAATGAAATCCGTGCGGTCCTGTAGCATGCAATGAGTTCCGTGCGGTCCTGTAACATGCAATGTGTTCTGTGCGGTCCTGTAACATGCAATGAGTTCTGTGCGGTCCTGTAACATGCAATGTGTTCTGTGCGGTCCTGTAACATGCAATGAGTTCTGTGCGGTCCTGTAACATGCAATGAGTTCTGTGTGGTCCTGTAACATGCAATGAGTTCTGTGCGGTCCTGTAACATGCAATGAGTTCGAGAACTGATTTAGAGAAACTGAAATATTTTAGTTAAAAAAAATCTCAGCTTGAGATGTTCAGTGAAACCAATGAAACCAGCCCCTGAATCTGGTTTTATGAAAATATCTAAGTCTGTTATCTTATTCAAACAACTTACATAAATTCAAATAGTGTGGTTTCAGCGAACACTTCTAACTTGAGATTTTCCTCAATAAAAAATCTCAATTTCTCTATGATTACTTTAAATCTTACTAATCAAATGACCACACACATTTGTTTGAACAACTCTCTGCTCATTGGTAAAAGATAACATGCAATATGATCAATGTCAATGAAGTTATAGCATTTCAAATTTTTGAGACAAGGAAAATCTCAAACTGAGATGTTTGATGAGACCTTGGGCCAGATCATTTTAGAAGAACATTGATAATTATAGTGTGTTTTTATATTGCACAAGAAAATGTCATCATTGTACGACAGATATCTCCAATTTTGCAATGTTAGTTTTAAGATTATTGGACCTAGACATATTGTCAATAAACATTTTGACTAAGTTTGGTTAAATTGTATTTAAAGTACTCCAGTAAAAAAGAGAAAACATTACTATCTGCCATCTGCTATTTCAAACAATCCAAGGGCCGATACTCTGAAGTTACTGAGGCTATTAAACTTAGATCATACATATTATGACCAAATTTGGAAAGATCGGATTGAGATGACTTAATTTAGAGAAGGTATATTGCCAATTACAAACAATACAAGGGTAGTAACTCCAGAATTACTATGCTTATTGGGCTGGTTATCAAACTCCACTTAGACACTATGTCAGTAAACATCCTGATCAAAATTGGCAATGAGTGAAAATAAATTACTTAAGTTAGAGAAGGTACACCATTACCCTGATAGACTGACGGAAATACAAACGATATTAATTTGCCAATCAAATCCTTCAGATCAGAAGAATAAAAAAAAAGTTTATATAAATCACCTGTAATCACACATCTCACACTTGAAGGGTTTATCTTCCGTATGCTTATACCGTATGTGTAGGCGAAGACATGAAGGCGAAGGACTCGTCATATCACAATATGGGCACTTGTATTGATTCACTGAAATAAATATGGATAATATTAAAATGGAGTCAGAAACATGAAGTGGAGGAGCACGTTATATCACAATATAATGATAAGATAACAGAATGCAAATCAAACAGTTTTAACAGCAGCAACAACACACCTAAAATAAATACGAATTCAGAATATAATTCAGACATTTTCATATTTTAAGTTGCTTCGTATACCAAATTGTTTCCATCTTAAGTATGTGCATGTGTTGTTGACTCCAGGACAAACAACTTCATATTATTTAAGTGCTTCAAACTTTTATTATAATATACCTGGTAACAAAAGTTTCAAGCATTACAAAGGTAATCCATTACACTACAAGTAAGTGTTAGAGTTTGTAAATGGACTATTAAATGGCAGTTGAATGTGTTCAATCTCTGTTTCACATTTTTAAAGCAGCTGTCCTGCAGCTTTCTTCTTTAAAGTTTAAATCCATAATATGCAACTACTGTGTACATTAGATAAATTACACACGAGATCAAACAGTGCAGTTTTTGACAATTCAAGGGCCATAACACAGACATTTCATATAACTTTAACCACTGTATATAAAACAGTGAAATATTTCAGACCTGGAAAATGTTTTGCTAAAGTTTCCATAAGGGTAGCATTTAAACATCAAAATATACACCTGAGGCCCATTTCACTAACATTCATTAAGTTTATGAAATTCTTGTACAATATGAAGGTACGAAAAAAAATCGTGAATATCATTTAGTGTTTGGCTTACATCATTTTATGAATTTTCATAAGCCATGTACATAATATTCTTTTTATAATTTGCAAAATGACTGCACCAATGACACGTTTCTAAGTGTCATATTTTCTTTGTACGAAAATCTTAAATATATAAATGTTAGTAAAAGGGCCCCAGAATGTCAATTTATATTTAAATGTTATATAAATAAATATTGTTTTAAATAAAAACACTGATTTATAAATAATTCTTAGTTACAAGTATTGACTTGGTCAGAGTTTTCCACATGGTCAGCATTTTTTTCGCACAATTCGGTCTGCTGTCATTAGCAATCTAGTTCACTAGATGCTTTGTTTATGTATTATGTACCGTACGTTTATTTAATTGCATGTACTAGTCAAAATTGGTCAAAAAACGCTAAACGCTATGAACCACTCTCGAGTCCGCTTACTTGGTAGAACCAGTACTGAGTGTTGTTTTATGAGAGGAATTGGGTCGAGCTGGGGATCAAACCCGCAACCTCTGGTGTGAGCAGCCAACACTATATCCATTAGACTACTGCCTTGCTTTAACAAGAGTTGTCAGTACGCAACAAAGCTTGGATGGGATAAAACTCATCACCCATGCAAAGATTGAGATTGGAGGCAAATACCAAAACTTAAACGCAACTACACTCAAAAGTTTAACCTGGGTGTCTACAGACGAAAAATTAAGTCCAAAAGGGCCATAACTCTGCCAAAATGCAACCCAGAGTTATGGTTCTTGTCTCTGTGTGTTCCATCGATGATCGTGAACACACATGCAAAGTTTCATTCATATCCAATAAGTGGTTGCATAGATATCTTACTTGATAAAAAATTTTAACCTGAAAAATTAAGACGAAAAAGAGCCATAACTGTGGCAAAGTGCAATCCAGAGTTATTGTTATTGTCTCTGTGTGTTCCATTGATGATGGTGAACACACATGCACAGTTTCATTTATATCCAATAATTGGTCGATATATATCTTTAACTTAAACGCAAAAGTTTAACCTGGGTGTCTACAGACAACGCCCCCGACACCACCAGGGTCATGACAATAGCTCTCCTTATTCTTTGTCCTGGCGAGCTAAAAAGGAATAAGTCAGTGTCTATGATATTGAGGTAAAATAACTACTGTGCCAAGATGTAATCATAATTCACATATGCTGGAGTGCATAAACTCAAATAGTGCTATTTTTGGTGATTCAATTATCTGATTTAACCACTTGTCCAATATCTAATGGTTATCAAGTGTGTAAGTTTAGTCATTTTGTCTGTATTTGGGTTTTTCACCCATTTTCAGCAGTATTTCGGTTTTACGATGGTCACTGATGGCAGCACACCTGATCAGCATTCCGGGGACCCACTTGTTCAGAGGTGAGAGACTCATGGTTCATCATGACCAATCATCAAAGAGATTGTGGATGGACGGGGATTCGGGCTTGCGAAACCTGAATTTGCTTCCTTGAAAATGGTTGTAAAAAAAATTATCGGCTTCATTTTTTTTATACAGGTAAGACAGGTATTTACTATACAGGTGTGAATTGGTTGCATAAGAAACAGTAAAAACCTGCTTCTATACCATGCAGTGATGAACTTGCTCAATTATCAATTAACTTTGAATTGAATATAGTGTCCATCACCTAAGCGGTAAAGCAAGGACAATGAACGATGACACAGAGCAATTATAGCTCACCCTGGGTGGGCTCAAATTGATGTAAGTACTCCCATTAATACCTTTAGTAGCTGACCTAAAACAACTTTTGTCGTGTTCCTTCATGGGAAACTACACAGCCCCTCGAGTCAATTACAAAAAAAAAAAAAATTATTTGAAGTCATATAAAACAGGTAGTGTTACCATGGTTTCTCATGTGGTCTCTAAGTAACCGTTCTGCAGAAAAAGTCCGATTGCAATGACTACACTGGTATCTTTTTCCTGAAAAATAAACAAATGAATTGTTTCTTTTTATATATTGTTTTAACACTATTTTCCAACACATCCCAGGTTTTATACACTATTATAGGTTACCAAGCATATATGGAGAAATATTAGCTGGGACGAGTTGTTTTGGCTGGAAGAAGACAAGCTTGTGAGCTAAAAGGCACCATGGTTGCAGGATCTTGTTTTGCTAGTGTGATGTCATGTTGTCATGAGTTTCACGCAAAATTTGGCAAAATTGTGTGTACTTTTCCTCGGACTTCACAAACATATTAAACTAGCCTAATGTTTTTCATCACCTGATGAAAACTCAATAATTGTGCATTGTATCCTTAATTGAACAAAAACGAGTACCGGTGTCATATTATATTTTCACCCTGCCTAAAAATTCACCCACAGGTGAAAATATTGTAGAATTTTGCCATAATATATTCACCCCCCCCCTAAACCCCAAAATTTATTTTTTTCAAAATCGATCACTACTACTTATCATGATAAAAAAGCATCAAACTTCAATGTTAATATGCATTTTGAAGAAAAGAGAGGCGGGTGAAAATATTATAGAATTTTGCTATAATATGTTCACCCCACTTCCCCAGCCCCCTCTTAAAAATACACTTTTATCCCAAGTTGATTATCTACACTATAATGACTATACTTGAACAAACAAAAGTAATCATATTGAAACAGTTACCAAATGTATCTTGTAAGAATAGAGGGGTGGGTGAAAATATTATAGCCATTATATTTCCCTCCCCCATCTCCCAATTTTCATACTTTAAAAATCATAATTTGATTATCTTCACTTTAATGACAAACTGTACTGGAACAAACAAAAGCAATCTAACTGAAATAGTAACCAAATGTATTTTGTAAGAATAGAGGGGCGGCTGAAAATATTATAGCCATTATATTCTCCCCCACCCCACCCCCCATCTCCATTTTTTTAAATAATTATAATTTGATTCATTATTTTAAAAGTTAGCTTAATTATCTTCACTTTAATGACAAACTATACTGGAACAAACAAAAGTTATCTAATTGGGACAGTTACCAAATGTATTTTGTAAGAATAGAGAGGCGGGTGAAAATATTATAGCCATTATATTTCACCCCCACCCCAATTTTCATATTTTAAAAATCATAATTTGATTCTCTTCACTTTAATGACAATTTATCCTCCAACAAGAATAAATTATCTACTTCAGAAAGTCATCTAATATATGTTTTAAGAAATAATGAGGCAGGTGAAAATATTATAGCCATTATACTTTCACCCACCCCCGACAATTTTTTTTTTTATCCAGAGTTTCATTATTTTAAATGATAGCTTGATTAGCTTCACTTTAATAACAAACTATACTGGAACAAACAAAAGCAATCTAATTGAGACAGTTACCAAATGTATTTTGTAAGAATAGAAGGGAGGGTGAAAATATTATTGCCATTATATTTTCACCCCTCACCCCCCTCCCCACAAATTTTTATATTTTAAAAAATTATAATTTGATTATCTTCACTTTAATCACAAACTATACTGGAACAAACAAAAGCAATCTAATTGAGACAGTTACCAAATGTATTTTGTAAGAAAATATTATAGCCATTATATTTTCCCCCCACCACCAATTTTCATATTTTAATAATTTGATTATCTTCTATCCTATACTGGCTATAATATTTTCACCCACCCCCATCCCCTGTTATTTTTTTCTTTTAAGTTTGTTTCATCATAAGTACAACTGTAATGCTTTCTTTATCATAATAAGAAGTGTTCATTTTTTAAAAAAAAATATTGGGGTGGTGGGTGAAGACATACTGGCTATAATATTTTCACCCGCCTCTCTTTCCTCATCAGATAAAATATTTCAATAAAGCAAATATATTTTTTTGTCTGATAAAGCAAATAAGCCATACTATTGAATGTAATTATATAAAACTGAAGTTGGAAAAATGGGATGAGTGGGAGGGGGTGAAAATATAATGGCCATAATATTTTCACCCCCTTGTTATTTTTTTTTTAAGTTTGCTTCATCATAAATGCAAATTTTATGCTTTCCTTATCATAATAAGTAGTTGTGTTCATTTTTTAGAAAATATATTGGAGGGGGTGGGGGGGGGGGGGATATTATAGAGGGGGATGAAAATATTATAACAAAATTCTATAATATTTTCACCCTTGGGTGAAAATATTATCCGACACCGGTAGTTCCTACTTCCATTACGCTTGCTGTAGTCCCGTTTGATATCATTGTAATAAACTATGCAGTATCATAAAATACTGCATGCTCTTATAGGGACAAAATGAATCTGAGTAAATGGTAAACTTCCCCACATAAAACATTTTGACAAAACTGGTCTCAAACCCACAACCTCGTCAAGCACCATAAGCTGTAAGTCATGGAGGATCCATTATGTTTTATGAATATAATTGATAATTATATTCAATTATTGATAATTATATTCACCAGGAACCCTGTTTCACTAACTTTCGTCAGTCTTTAGATTTTCTTCCAAACAAATTGTGACACCTTGGAACATTTTCATTGTGCAGTATTTTTGTAATTTTTAAAATAACTGCTACTTAAAGGCTTAAAAAAGTTCATAAAATGATGTAAGTGAAACACTTAATGAATTTCCAATTTTATTTTCGTAACTTCAAATTTTACACTTTGAAGTTTGTAAACTTACGAATGTTGGTGAAACCAGCCCAGGTCTTCTATCTTATCAATGGTTTAACATCTGATTCAGCAGAAATACTTTCTTTCCTTTAAGCAACTGACCAGTTACAGACACCTTCACTATAGATAAAATCTATTTCTGTTGTCAGCACACATTTGTAAATTTCTACTTTACAAATATGACAAGAGGTCAACGAGTTTATGAAGCGAGAGAGTCCTATGAGGCTCTGTTGGCAGAGATACTAAATACTTATTATTTTTACTTTATTACAAAACTGCACTCTTATCAGTATGTTACATTCCAACCACAGATTTCTTGAACTTTCCATTTCTGGTATGAAAACATCCTTAAGACAAGGTCATGTATTTCTTATATAAAATCTTATGGAATAAAATAGGGTCACTCTGCACGCACTCTCTCAAGCTCGATCTGTGCTATTATCCTTCAAGGGTAAATTCCATTCAATAGAGTTAAGTTTAGTTTTTTGCTAATTGTTTGGAGGTGTAATCATGATGATATCAGCAGGAGACATATCTTCAAGTGCTGTGTCCACAATAAAGTGGCAGTATGTCACAGACACATGTCATGATGACCCACAGTCTCATAATATTGACACACAGCGTCATAAGGTTCTATTATCCTGCACTATTATCCGTGTGAAAAATCTCAAGCAAAGATTTGTTTGTTTTTTCAGTATTTCAATTATTTTAATGGCGGTCAATGTACTCAATCATCATTCATGGGATCCGCCAGCTGGTTAGACGATGCTGGACATTATGTAACAGGCGTAAAATTACTGTTATAATTTTATTGCTGTTATCAAATAATAAAAATAATAAAATAAAAATATTAAATTTCAATTAAAAAGGTAAAATCTAAAACTTTTAATATTTTGATTGTAAAATGAAATATGTGTCTGATGTTTGTAGAGCTTTGTTACATGATAATTTTGTTAATATGCAGTACATAAGTTTCATTAGAGTAATCATTATACAAGCCGTGGTGTAATACGAAACCCTTGAGGTGTTAATAACAACTGTATTTTAGTTAATAAGAGAAGGTATTTAAATTTTCATTTCTATGTCATATAAAATAGTCAACTAGTTATAAAATCCAAGTATTATGTTTTGAAGAAAAGTCTCCAGATGTTGATATAATCATTTGATTTTGAGTTGACATGTGTTGACACGAGAATGACATAATTGCTCATTTCCAGGACATATTTGATTGTGAAAGGTTGTTTAATTATATTATGTTTGATAAGAAAATCATAATTATAAACTTCTAGCACCTTAACAGCTTTAGGTCAAAATATAAGTAAAACTAGAATTTATTGGTTACCGGTAATTGCTAAAAGGATTTTTATTGGTTAAATATTCAAAGTTAATTTCATTTGCTAATCCATTTTAGGGACTTGTAATATAAAGGGAGATTTTTAATAGAAGGAACAAGAAGAGAGAGAGATAGGACCTAGTATTTTAAGTGGCATAACGCTAGCCATTATATAATTTACGATAGCCAAACGGAACTAAATCTTTTAGTCAGTTATCTTAAAATTATTACTAAGGACTACTTTTATTTACTCAACAACTTATTCAAACTGTGTTAATTTAATATTTTTGAAACCTGCAAACTATCTTAACCTATTGTATTTAATCATCAAAAATAAAAGTGTTAACACCAGAAGACTTGTGTGCTGTATTGGACATAGAGTTAAGTCTACTATTAGAAATTAGACTGACCCCACGTGTGTCATCGAAATACCAGTTGTGTGTGGGCTGCCTACCAGCTTATTCCCCACTTTGCTAAAGCTTACACCAACTGGTTAGAATCAAAAGGTCGTCCATAATAAAGCACGATTTAGAGTTCGGTGACACATCTTATCACTGCAAGTCACTAACTACTTCGCCACATATTCAGAGAGCGATATTTATGGTCATTAAATAAAAATGAGCGGTAGTTCTGTCTCACAACCCCTGTATTGATCGAGTTCTAAAGCAAATTTGTTTGCCAGTTTTCATTTTAATATTTTAGCATCATTTTCACGCAATTGAGGGCTAGCAGTTAATTTCATGTTCTAGTAAAAATTTCTATAAAAAAGACATAATTATTATTATCATTGCAACAAGTCCATAATGACTCATTTTGATTCTATTTTGAGAATAGATAATTTAGAACAACTCTTTATTAATTCCATCATAATTATACACTCCTTTTATCTTACCTATATTCTAGCTTGCTAACATATCCTTTATAGTCATTTTAAAGGAAATATGTCAGATTTTTCAAATATTCTTAATCATGTCTACCTATAATATTATATACCGGTACTCACCGACCCCATATTGCCAAAAGGATATCTATTTAAACATGCCAAAATTATATAAAGTAATTACTTAACTTGGGCTAGGTGCTTGTTATATATTATAATGAGTTGCATGATTTCATTTCAATTTGTTGTCTAACAGTATTTAAGTTGTGTCTATTTATACAATGGCAATTTTGTTTCAAGTTTACCACTTCTTTATTGAGACACGATTTTGTCATGATTTACCAAACCATGTCATACCAAACCATTCAAATTTTATTTATTAATGATAATGAGACATTATTCATCCATTTTAAAACAGTAAATTTGAGAGTTTTCAAGATAAACAGAACAATAGTTACAGTATAAAGAAGAAAAACTGCCATATATAAGTAACTGACGCAAACTGATTTGAATGTCTTGTTTGAGAACAATAGCTCCCCTTTATCTCAACAGATGCCATAAATTTTAATTAATTTTGAATGGGGTTTAACACCATTTTCAACCCATGTTTTTTCCATTTATTTTGAATGGGATTTAACACCATTTTCAACTTTTAAATGTTTTATACAATATAATCAAAAATTTACTCAAATGAAATAACTAGGGGATGTGAACACTAGTTACAATTATTGACACCTCCGCAAGTCGACATTGACCTTGAGTTCATATTTACGTCTCCATCTCCACCTAATCCAGCCGGGTTGATAACATTATGTGTCAGTCTGATAGCAGTCTATATCCAAACTAGGGATACAATACTATCAGTAGTAATAAACTACTGCACTGAAGCCATGTGGCGTGCCCCCAAACCACTTGCTGCCTATCTCGTTAATCAATTGATTAACACTTATTTAATTATGCTGCAACAATTCACCAAGATAAACAAATATATAGTTTATCTTTCAAATAAATTTTCAATTTGAAGAATGACAAGAAATGTCACTGATAAATGTCACATGCCCCCAAAATGGTCTGTGAAAATAACAATATAATTTTTATGTTATATTAGGTAGCGATGCATCCATGAATATCAAGAGTAATGGACTGACGTTTCAGACTCGACACGTAATTTCAAGTTTTTTTTAAATTTAAATGTGACCGTAACCTCTGTGTAATCTTGACCTTGACATCTGATGTAATGGTCTGGGTATTTCTACAGGTAAATGCAGGTGACACATCATCATGACATGCTGATCACTTGTGCCAAGCTATTTTAAAATCCCTCCATGTAAGACAAAGTTACAGATCAGACATGAAATTTCAAACAAACTGAAAGTGTGACCTTGAGGTAAGGTTCTGGGTCTTAACGTGACATGGCGTCAGGTCATGTTGATCAATGGATAAATTGAGCCAAGTATTTATGAAATTCATCCATGTATGATAAACTTGAAATCTCAATCAGACTCAAAGTGTTGTCATACAAATTCAAAGTAATACCTTGTCCTTTGAGGTACAGGTCTGGGTCTTACGTGTGACACGTCGTCATGTCATCTTGATCAATTGAGCCAAGTTAAAGACAAAGCTACAGACCAGACACACAATATCAAACAAGTTGAAAGTGTGACCTTGACCTTTGAGGAAAGATTGTGACACTTAATTATGTCATGTTGATCAACTGAGCCAAGTGTTTTTGAAATTAATCCATAGGTGACAAAGTAACAGACCGTACACAAAATCTCAAACAGACTGAAAGTGTTGTCAAACAAAGTTAAATAGTGACCCTGACCTTTAAAGTGGGAGTGTTTTGGCTGTTAAGTGCGACACGTCATGTTATGTTGATCGTTTATAGCAAGTATTTATAAATTTCATCTATGCATGACAAAGTTACTGACTGGACACGAAATCTTACACTGACTCAAAGTGTTGTTAAACATTCTCAAAGTGTGACCTTGACTTTTGAGGTACGGGTGTGGATCTTACTTGTGACACGTCGTCATGTTATGTTGATCATTTGTAGCAAGTATAAACAAAATCCATTTATGCATGACGAAAAATAGCAAACATACCAACTAAAAGTAGATTGTGTAGATATACACTGCTATTATTGTATGAACAATTCATAACAAAGACATAATAAATGAAAATGTAACATCACTGTAAAGAGCATCACCCTCAGTTCGAAAAGTCACACTTTTTTGCATTGAATTTATTAAATAAGAAAAATATGAAATCATGCTATCAAGTTATTCCAATCGCTTATAACACAATAAGGAAACACATGAAAAGATTGTGGAGTGTGTAGTCCAGTGGAAGAGCACCGAATCCAAGACCGGAGGGTCGTGGGTTTGATCCTCTGCCACGGCTATGTGTGGTGTCCTTCAACAAGACACTCTTTCCGCATATACTCAGTACTGGTTCTACCCAGAAAGAGTGATTTATTTAAGTTGTAAGAACTGTTTCAATATCAAAGTAAAATAAATTAAGTTTAAACTAATATTGAAAGGGAGTGTAGGACAAAACACCCCACAGACTAAACACCTCCCGCTCATTTTTGTATAGGTGGACAAAACTCCCCTCATCATTTTTACAAGGTGGACAAAACACCCCATACGGTTTTCACAAGGTGGACAAAATACCCCTTAAGGTTTTTAAAGGGTGGACAAAACACCCCTTAACTAAAACACCTCCCAATAATGAGGTTACAATAATGACAAAATATTTTTCAATATTTTTATTTTATTACACATGTTTAATTTACACAGAAAATAAAATATTCAAATGGATTTACATAACAGAATAAGATATCAGTTTTCAACTGATTGTCAAATAAAGGTAACACTTTGGAGTATTTAATCACTATTAATTGCTTACAAAGTGTTACCTTTAAATTGACAATCAGTTGAGTTTCAACACCTAAAGACCAATTTTACATTAACATTATATTTCATTATATTTCATTACCAAAGAAAATTTAAATTTCAGATAATATAAAAATAATATTGTTTATATGAAAATATGATTGATATAGCACATTACTGTATATATAGTAAATTAAAGATTTCAAGTTATAATGTAAAATCAGGGCATCAAGCATCCCACAGAAGATGCGAACTTCTTCATCTGACTTGTAGAGAGTCTGAAGACCCTCGGACTGCTTGAGCGATGAGTACACTCCCACCAAACTGTTGTTTTCGACTTTTTCTTCTTAGTGTACGCATACCTTGCATAGCAGAGTTTTCTAGAGCCTTTATTACTGGTTACTAATTCCATATTTGCAGTTGCAATAATGGAACAGAAGATATGTTTCTTTATATAACAGACATTTTGAGCAGTTTGCATCTTTTTGCAGTTTGCATTTCGCAGTTTGCAATATCAGTTGGCAACCTTAATTAATTATTAATTGTCAATTAAAAGCTTTATGTGTAAAAATAATATAATTGGCAATAACCATTCATATTATTCTATGATATCAGTTATACATGATAACAGCTAATTAAGGAATTCCAACAATAACATTCTATGATATCAATTATACATGATAACAGCTAATTAAGGAATTCCAACAATAAAAAACTTCCTAATTAACATTAGCAGAAAAAAAGAAACCATAGGGGTGTTTTGTCCACCTTGTAAAAACCGTAGGGGGTGTTTTGTCCGCCTTGTAAAAACCGTAGGGGGTGTTTTGTCCACCTTGTAAAAATGATGAGGGGTGTTTTGTCCACCTATACAAAAATGAGCGGGGGGTGTTAAGTCCGGGGGTGTTTTGTCTGGCTCCCCTAAAAGGGAGGTCCTTGGTTTAAACATATTTATTCAATTCAATTATACATACATAGAAATCAACATAAATACAAATATGGATTAGAACAGAATATATAATCGTATAAAGTTCTTCTCCATAAGGGTGTGTCCTTGCGACTCAATAGACATTCTTTTAGGCGATTATAAATTAATTGCTAGATTTTCATTCAAATTTTTTTTAAAAACAGGGAGGGCGGGAGGATTTTACTTTTTATTTTTATCTTTATTTTTTTTTATGTGAAAATAAGGGGGTGGGTGGAGATGATAATCTAGCAATTAATTTATTATAGCATTTTCTAATAATTAGATACGCTTTCTTCATCAATTTTCTTAAATTCATCTTTAAAACGAGATTCATTCCAAAAAATCCATTTTCTAATGGATTTAAATGGTAATTTCAATTTACTGTAACTTTTGGTTTTGGAATTACAAACTTTTAACGTATCCAACTTCATGGTTGTATGTATGATTTTCAAAAAATATTAATGATGTCTTCCTTATTAAATGTAGTACTGAAAACAATTTATATATTTGTAATAATTTCCATTAAGATATTCTAAGAAATCCAGACCACCAATTAGAAAATTGGTTAAATGTATAACTTAAACACAGGCAAGCTGAGGAGATGTTCATGATTTTTGAACTGTCATGAATTATCCAACTATATGTACAATATCATACAGATTAAACAAACCGGCATTGTTTAATCCACAGGAAAAGTTCTTCAGACTTGGAATGGAAACCTTGGTGATGGTATGCGTTGGTTGCAGGAGACACTGAACGCTGATAGAGAGTAAATAGGCTGATATCATGGAAGATCAAAATAAACAGTGTAGAGTGCACCATCTGTCCTTGTTTGAAGCCCATCATCTGTCAGTCTGGTAAAACTGACTATTAAAGGGACATCTGCGATTTAACGTAATTTTGTTAGTGGAAGATAATAAAAGTTTGAATATTGAACATTTAACATCATTTTTATGCCATTAAGGGATGATTTAACATATCATTTAACCTAACCACTCTTTCCTGAGATCCTCGAAGGTAACCGGTACTCGAGTACACCCATCTCTGCCACAGGTCACTGATAACTTTCCTACTTGAATTGGTGGTGAGAGACAAATGATAACGAGATGCTGTGCCGTACATTAATCATTGAAAATAAAAGAAAATGTGACAGTTTACTGCCTCTTAAAAATACTAATAAAATATATTCCATATCAGACCCCTAAAAAACCCTTAAGATTTAAAGCAATTATTTTCCGTTTATAACTCCCAATCTGGTCATCCGGCTTTCATTCTAAAACAGATTCAGTTATAGACAATATCTATATTAGGGATGTTTGCCTAGTACAATTATACAGCAATTTCACTAAGTGCAGGGGCCATAACTCTGCAGGGAATTAAGTCAATATCACAAAATTTGCACAAAGCGCATCTAACCTGGATGTTGATCATGTATGCAAAGTTTCAAGTAATTTGCTTGAAAGCTAAATCAGTTTGATGTACAAGTTGCTGACAAACCAACCTGTATAGAAGGTCACCTCTATTAAGCAGCAACTTGTCTTAAGCAGTCACATTTGTTATTTCCCATTTATATGCTTTCAGAGCAAATTAAACAACAACCTGTCTTGAGAGGCCACCTTTTCTCTTTCCCGTGATTGGTTGCTTAAGACAGGTTTGACTGTATACCCCCTTCTTAAACATTGTTTACAGGGGTATAATAATTACTTTTATTTATTTGTATGAAGTTGTGAGTATAGTCGTGTGCAGTCAGGTGTATGTGTGTTCATGTTAGAAAGAACAGTTTTGTTTTGCAAATTTTATATATCCCCACTAGTTTGTATATTATGCATGTTGAAACATCTGGGTGGGTTGTAACTAATGTTGATAAAACATTTAGCCCTGACCCTTTTGCAATTTATGTACAATTTATGCTGCAAATTGATGTTTGAATATTGAAAATATGCAATAAAATTTTATTAAATTAACGCAATTTTCAACAATTACACATTATAAACAGAATCAAGTTTGACAATTTTTCTGAAAGGCAATATTTACTAATTGAGCAGAAACACTTTTATTTAATAGTCAAGGGAATAACTTTTTTCTGATTTGATCTCGTTGTTTGAAGAATGCACATGAGCTTATATACATTCTGACCAAGTTTGGTTAAGATCCGATACAAACTACAGTTGCTGTAGTGCTTATAAGGCAAATATTGGCATTTATTTCAATGAAGGGGCATAATTATGTCCATCTTGATGCAAGAACTCGCCCAAGCTTTTATGTACAATAATGTTCTACCAATTTTAGTTAGCATCCAATGAAAACTACCAGTGAAAACATTTTTTGTTCTCAATCAATCATTGATCATAATTCTGTGCATTCTGGTTTTTTATGTCCGATCAAAGAACTTGTCAAAGCTTTTATGGTCAATAATGTTCTAAGCAAGTTTGATTACAATTCGATGAAAACTGAAAGCACTACTGTAACATAAAAGGCAAAATCAGCATTTATCAAACATTTAAGGGCCATAACTCTGCCATTTCTAATCCATTAGAGCTGGTTTGAGAACTAATTGAAGCTTTTATGTTTATGTCTAACCAAGTTTGTTCTGGACGGACCAAACTAAAGATGCTACAAATTTTCGTTTTCAATGATTCAAATGTCATAAACTTTTTTGTTTATTTATAGTCTAAGCAAGTTTGATTTGAAAGGACCAAACTAAAGGTGCTACAATGATTGAAATGCAAAAATCATCATTTTCAATGATTCAAGATTGAAAAGCCATAATTAATAAATCTGACCAGTACAAGAACTTGTCTTAGGTGCTATAATGACAAGAAAAGTAAATGTAAAGGTGTGGCAGATGGACAATGACAACAGTGTAGTTCCATCAGGCCTTTCTTCAGCAGAGCTTAAAATTCTGTATAGATTTAAGTAGAAGTACTTATTACATAACTTAAGACTGAATTTGGTAACTAGACAAAAAAGGTTCTGAGAAACAAAGCTTAACACAAAAACTTAATGTAATGAAACTGGTTAACTGCCTGGGCAAGGTCAAGGCCAAACCATGATGACGTAAGCAAGGATGAAAACTTCTGCGCAGCCATGACAACTTAATGCCATTATTTGGACAGACAACGGAACTTGCCACTCCAACTACGATCAATACCAACCCCCACAGAATAGGCATTCCATTAAAAAAAACAAACAAAAGAAGCCAACATAAAAGGTATGAATAACATTTTTTTTTTTACACAATCTTCAGACTTAAAAACTGACCTACTTCAATTAAGTTCATTACCACTTAGTGTACTTTCTGAAAACATTACGAGATAAAAGTGTTCAGTTCATATTGATCAACTTATCAGTTTTCAACTTAGTAACCTTGTTATCTTTCAGTGTGAGTTTATAAACAACTGAGATCTTGGTCAAACTTCTGAAAAGCGGGCGGCTCCCGATTACAACTGGATTAACATCACAGCATGACACAGCTCATAAGGTAATGCAAATCTTATCTCTAACTTTCATTTTTTTATTCATTTTTAATAATTTAGTTTTTTAGCTTTTCTTTTTTAAGTTTTCAATTTGTTTTTAAAACATTTTATTTATCTATATTTCAATTATTTAGTTATGTATGCATTAACTCAAGTGCAGGTAAACCTGTTATTTATAAACAGGCCTCCAGGGGATTAAAGGGGATTAAAGGTACCATCACACGGTGGAGTTGTCATTCAGCCAACACATATCTTTATTTAACAATTTTTTTTTTAAATTCAATTTTTATACAATATTATTGTGGCAACCTTCAAAGCCAAGAATAAGACGCTTTTCAAAATTAGCCCTTAACACTATTTCTGAAAAAAAATATTATGTCTGCAAGATGCTGAAACCATAATTATGCAATTATACTGGAACCAGCCTAAAATCATGATCAGTTGGATGCTTTTCTTATATTTAAGTTTTTAAGCAATGAAATCAATACTTAAATATGGTGGTGAAACTGAAGCCAGTTTCTATAAGTATGATTTGTAAGATGTTTTTATTCATATTTTCAAAATGAGCAGGACTTCAGTAAATGTTTTATAACAACTACCTACTGATATCTTATATACATATATCTTATATATTCAGTGCAAGTATTTTCTTGCTACATTTTATGTAAAAAAATAATAAGATGAAAATAAGATCAAATTACCTAAGGCATGCCACCACCAAAGACGAAATATCCCAGTATGTTAAATACATGCAATATATATCAAACTACCAAAGACATGCCATCACCAAAGATATTCCAGTATTTTACATGCAATATATATCAATCTACCAAAGACTAAAATGCTATCCCTAAAGACATTTAAATATTTTACATGCATTTATATATATCAAACTACTGAAGACATGTCATCACCTAAAATATTCCAGTATTTTACATACAATATAATATCAAATCACCAGACATGCCATCACCAAATATGTTCCAATATTTTACATGCAATATATAATAAACTACCAAAGACATGCCATCACTAAATATTTTCCAGTATTTTACATGCAATATATATCAAACTATCAGACATGCCATCACCAACTTTAACTAGCTGCTAGGTGAGCAACCAGGCACATCAGAAAACAAGAGGGCCAAGATGGCCCTATATCACTCACCTAAGTGACCTTGAGTCATCCAACTTAAGTAGATTATATAATACATGTACACTCAAAATTCCAGAAAAACAAGATGGGCAAGTAGTTAGAATTTTGATTTGTTTTGAAGATGTAACAGATGCGTAAAGAGCAATAACAATAGTATCCTTGTGCAGATATCTGGATATCAGATATCAAAAGAAAGTTTTCACTATATATCCATATAAAGAAAATCAGCCTCCCCTCCTGGCCACTATGTTTTTCTGACAAGAAGGCTTTTGAAGTTTTTACTATAACTGCCTATATAGTAAACTAACACCTCACTGTGGCGGTCATGTTTTTTAACAAATCGAAAAGGCTTGAACAATTTTGGTAAAGGGTCACCTAAGGAACATTTCTGCAAAATTGTTTTAAAAGCGATCCAGCAGTTTCTGACAATAAGATTTTTTTTAAGTTTTTATTATAGCTTATATAGTAAACTAACCCCACCCCCTGGCTGCCATGTTTTTTGACAAATCACTACGGTTTGAGCAAACTCGGTGAAGGGTCCTCCAAAGAACATTTCTGTGAAATTATTTTAAAAGCGAGCCAGTAGTTCTGACAAGAAGATTTTTTAAGATTTTACTAATTAAACTTGCCCCGCACCCTGGCGGCCACTGTTTTTTGACGAATCAAGATGGCTTGAACAAACTTGGTAGAGGGTCACCTAAGGATCATTTCTGTGAAGTTATATCAAAATTGGCCCAGTGGTTTCTGACAATAAGATTTTTTAAGTTTTTGCTATAGCTTATATAGTAAACTAACCCCACCCCCTGGCCGCCATGTTTTTTGATGAATCACCTGTGCATCTCCTAGTATAAGCTTCTTTTATGTTTTTAAGGGTGAATATTTAATTATTTTAGAAATAGTAGAATACAGCTTTGGAAACTTTCATTAGCTGGATATTGTAGACTAGAGTTACTTTCATTTTTTTGTCAAATTTAATTACCTGAATGCTTTTTATACTTAATCTACATTTTGGATTTTGTTGGGCCCTGTTATCTCAGTCAGTTGCACACGTCTGACTATCAATCCAGGGGTCGTAAGTTTGAATCTCCGCCCAACTACAGTCTCAGTGATTATTGATAAATGACATTGCATCTCACTGGCATTCCTCACGCACTGCTTATTCAAGATAGAAAGTTATCAGTTACTTGCCGTTCGAGATGGATGTGCTCGAGTACTGATTAACCTTCCAGGATCCCAGGAAAGAGTCGTTAGGTTAACTCATCATTCTGTTAGCCCTCAAACAAACATTTGGATTTAAATTGATATTTTATAAACCGTGTTAATCTAAGTTTGTTTAGCAACTATGCTTTTTTGACAGATATTGCTTAAATTTAAGTGTGACTTATGTGAACTATTTAAGTGTTACTTAGAAGTGTATGGACTAAAAGTTTGATTATATCATTTTAAAACTAATATCTATAATGTACTGTGTGACCTTCAAACAAAAATTCAAACTGATAGCAATCTACATTGTACAAGTGTCTTAATATCTGCAGTTTGTGACCTTTATATTTACTCACATTAAGGTCAGTAGCTTAAAATTGTGGTTTTACTGGCAGGTCAGGTGCGAGAAGGTCCGCAAAAATTTTAGAAATTAACTTATAAAATTTGCATTATGTATTTCAATTTTGATAGGTTCCATTAGCCAAAGGGTCTTTGAAATAACATCAATATAGCTAGTATAACCATAAGCATTGATATAATTTTCACCCAAATTTACTTTTATTTTTAAACTGCATTGTTCACATAAATTCAAAATCTGAGAATAATTAACAAGCTCTGGTCACAGCATATGCTGCATTAAATAAATAACTGACAAAATTTATTTTTTTATTTTCAAGTTTAAATTGGCCAATGGTTTCATCGAAGGAGATTCAGAAATGTACCGGTTGAATGGCTGACGATTAATTATAAACAAGCAAATTCATGGAATTTATGTTCCACACTTTTATTAAAAGATTTGATTAAAGCATTCTTAAGTTATTGCACGGAAAACCCCAAAAATAAGATTTTTCACAAATTAAAGGGGCATAACTGTAGAACGACAATTGCCACAACCCCTAATATCGAACTTAGGTTGTGTTTTGTCATTATAAACATTGTATTAGAATTTGGAAAGATTTGATTCTGGCATTCATAAGCTATTGCACGGAAATCAAACAATTACGAATTTTCACAAATTAAAGGGGCACAATTCTACAATGACATAAGTTACAACACCTAAAATCGAACTTTGTCTGTGTTTTGTATTAAAATTTCAAAAGATTTTATTCAGGTGTACGGCCATTATTGCACAGACATCCTAAAAAATATGATTTTTCACAAATTAAAGGGGCATAACTCTACAACGACAAATGTCACAACCCCTGATATCAAACTTAGCCTGTGTTTTGTCATTATAAACATAGTATTAACATTTCAAAATATTTGATTCAGGCATTCTTAAGTTATTGCATGGAAACAAAAGTGTGATGGGCAGATCCAAATTAGTGTCTCCCGCTTTTCGAAAAGTAGGGGACAAAACATAGATTAAAATTTGAAAGGTCCAATGGACCCAGCTAGAGTAAAGTTACAAGGGTTTAATTGGGAAAAGCAAAGTTCCTAGACCTCGGACTTGCACTATTTCTTACCCCTGAAGGTTCTTCTTCATCATCATAAACACATTGAATTTAATTTAATGCACACAACACCTATTTTTCTTGTTCACTCACAGGCAACTGAAGAAAAAAAACTTAATTTTAGCAGCATTTTCATTAATGTTGGCAAAACTTTTGCATTACATAACATATTTGTTCTTCTTCATAAAAATGTGTACACTGGCTTCTCTTGCCATTTAATTAAAGAATCAATACCATACCCAATTCAGAATGGGGAAAACTTTGGGTTTTTTTATCAAGGAATTATGGCAAGTTTCAATTAACAATTATTGAAGCTTTCAGTTGGGAATTTTTACCACTCAATCAGGAAAAAAAACACTATTTGCCAGTGGGAATATGTCCCAATAACGGATATAAAAATGGCTAAAAAAAACACACACACTTATTATTACTAAATTATTGAAAATGCCAAAAGTTGGTGGTCACTTTTTGATCACAGTACTTAACTAAGTTGTACTGACATAAACACTGACATCCGCCCAGAGGGAACACTTATCAGATGATAATACTCTCACTATACTGTCACTCACCTGTCAATAACTACTTCTTAAAATCATCAAAATTGTTCAAATTATCTAAACACTTATTGATTTAATTATAACAAAAATGGACGACACCATACTTGTACCTGATATGACCTAGTGAACTAGTATGAGTCGAGGCTAAAGTACCTGGTACAGTACTGGTGCAAGTTTTATTTTAAGTTTTTTTTAAGATAAAAGTCTTCGAAACCATATAATTATTTTACTAGAATAAAAGAAGGCAATTGGGATAGAAGTTTAATCATTTAAGATAACATTGATTTAGTAAATATGGGTCTTGTATCATTGGATTTAAATCTATACATGACTAGGTAATTATGTTTTCTCATGTTTTATTTTATTTGAAGCATTAGACATGATCAGTAACCTTTCTTTTATTTTACCAAAAAAATGCTGAGATTTTAACTGTAAAGCTTCCTGTTTTGAAATCTGATTTTTTTAGGATGCAATAATTAAATTTATTCCATTTATTTACAATGCAGGCCTGGAGTGGGATTAACTCACGACATATTTTTTATATTTAATAGCCAATTTTCAGATTTGCAGATTTTACTGGTCTTAATGTTAATGTTAAAAAAAACAACAGAGTCATATGGTTTGGGAAAAATAAAGGTTCAAATATAAAACTGTGTGCAGAAACAGAATTAAACTGGGATCAGGGAGAATTTACTGTACTTGGCATTACTATGTCAACTAATATGAATAATACGATTACATTGAACTATAACAAGAAAATAAATGAAATTAAAACACTGCTACTCTCATGGTCAAAAAGAATTCTTACCCTTTTTGGTAAAATCAGTCTTAAAAAGTTTAGCTCTACCAAAATTAAACCACCTGTTTTCATCATTACCAAACCCAAACTCGGCAAAACAATGATATGATCCTGGCAGTCTTGTAAAATATAGTTTTGCATATCATAAATGAAGTTGAAAAAAAAAAAATAGTTAAGAAAGAATATTAAATGTTATAATTCAAAGTTTGATAGACGTCACAATTGAATCCACGTTGTAATATTTGAGAATTAAAATATTCTGCAGTATATCATGAATTTTATTCTGAAATTTTGTCAAGTATTGTACGGGTAACCATGTTGGATTTTTGCCATACATGAAATTAATTTCATCAATAAAGGAAAATGCTAACTTTTCTTGAATTACTGATTGTGATGTTGTCATATCCATATCAACAGAAGCTAATCATTTCTGCAGCAATTATTTCAAATTACCAATGAAGACGACAAATTGTACTTAAGAATGATCATGTAAATGTGTTACTATTTCAAGTGAGGCCGTCCTTAAAAAATGTATTGTTTGCCATGCTTCTACATACTCGCTAAAAACTGTATTGTTTGCCATGCTTCTACAAACTCGCTAAAAACTGTATTGTTTGCCATGCTTCTACATACTCACTAAAAACTGTATTGTTTGCCATGCTTCTACATACTCGCTAAAACTGTATTGTTTGTCATGCTTCTACAAACTCGCTAAAAACTGTATTGTTTGCCATGCTTCTACATACTCGCTAAAAACTGTATTGTTTGCCATGCTTCTACATACTCGCTAAAAACTGTATTGTTTGCCATGCTTCTACATACTCGCTAAAAACTGTATTGTTTGCCATGCTTCTACATACTCCCTAAAAACTGTATTGTTTGCCATGCTTCTACATACTCGCTAAAACTGTATTGTTTGCCATGCTTCTACATACTCCCTAAAAACTGTATTGTTTGCCATGCTTCTACATACTCGCTAAGAACTGTATTGTTTGCCATGCTTCTACATACTCATTAAGAACTGTATTGTTTGCCATGTTTCTACATACTCACTAAAAACTGTATTGTTTGCCATGCTTCTACATACACACTAAAAACTGTATTGTTTGCCATGCTTCTACATACTCATTAAGAACTGTATTGTTTGCCATGTTTCTACATACTCACTAAAAACTGTATTGTTTGCCATGCTTCTACATACACACTAAAAACTGTATTGTTTGCCATGCTTCTACATACTCACTAAAAACTGTATTGTTTGCCATGCTTCTACATACTCTCTAAGAACTGTATTGTTTGCCATGCTTCTACATACTCATTAAGAACTGTATTGTTTGCCATGTTTCTACATACTCACTAAAAACTGTATTGTTTGCCATGCTTCTACATACACACTAAAAACTGTATTGTTTGCCATGCTTCTACATACTCACTATAAACTGTATTGTTTGCCATACTTCTACATACTTGCTAAAAAACTGTATTGTTTGCCATGCTTCTACATACTCGCTAAAAACTGTATTGTTTGCCATGCTTCTACATACTCGCTAAAAACTGTATTGTTTGCCATGCTTCTACATACTCCCTAAAAACTGTATTGTTTGCCATGCTTCTACATACTCGCTAAAACTGTATTGTTTGCCATGCTTCTACATACTCCCTAAAAACTGTATTGTTTGCCATGCTTCTACATACTCGCTAAGAACTGTATTGTTTGCCATGCTTCTACATACTCATTAAGAACTGTATTGTTTGCCATGTTTCTACATACTCACTAAAAACTGTATTGTTTGCCATGCTTCTACATACACTAAAAACTGTATTGTTTGCCATGCTTCTACATACTCATTAAGAACTGTATTGTTTGCCATGTTTCTACATACTCACTAAAAACTGTATTGTTTGCCATGCTTCTACATACACACTAAAAACTGTATTGTTTGCCATGCTTCTACATACTCACTAAAAACTGTATTGTTTGCCATGCTTCTACATACTCTCTAAGAACTGTATTGTTTGCCATGCTTCTACATACTCATTAAGAACTGTATTGTTTGCCATGTTTCTACATACTCACTAAAAACTGTATTGTTTGCCATGCTTCTACATACACACTAAAAACTGTATTGTTTGCCATGCTTCTACATACTCACTATAAACTGTATTGTTTGCCATACTTCTACATACTTGCTAAAAAACTGTATTGTTTGCCATGCTTCTACATACTCACTTAAAACTGTATTGTTTGCCATGCTTCTACATACTCACTAAAAACTGTATTGTTTGCCATGCTTCTACATACTCACTAAAAACTGTATTGTTTGCCATGCTTCTATATACTCACTTAAAACTGTATTGTTTGCCATGCTTCTACATACTCACTAAAAAATTCTGCTACCCAAACTTTTTTATTGACTTTCAAAGCGTTAAATTTGTTTTTCATGATTCCTGTCCATTTTTCTTTAAAATGACTATGCAAAATAAAAATTTGCCCCCCCCCCACTCGCCCCCAAAAATTGCTATCTACCAACATGAAAAATACTGAGTCAGAGCACAGTAAACAAACATTTTTTTTAAGGATGGCCAGATTGATGTGTAATCATGCTATACACAAGTCGTTTATTTTAATATTAAATATGAACAATGCACATATTCATGATTAAAAATATTTCTGCCTAAATACATTTCAGGTGTCAGATATACAACATTAAATTGACGACAGCACTGCAGTAGTTAACCCAAGCACGGTCAGAAAAAAAAAAATGAAACTCATAAATTAGACTTAAACAACAGAACAAGATGGCATCAGTAATCTCACAAGTTCTGCACTTATTGCCCGAGACATTGCATATTCGATCAGAATATACAACAAAACATCATGACACTTTTCCATTATTTAGCCAAGATGACGTGTCTGATCAGATTCATTTTTTGCCGGTGCTCATCTACACAATCTACATCATCTTCCATGTCTCGCGGAAGGATATTGTTTGTAATATAAAACTATTGTCGGGCTGGATGTCACTAGTGACATGTGTACTATTCTTACACTGGACAGATCATGGCAGACTGGAACTGGCAGCGAGCATTGTGGGTATTTATCTGCACCAGAATCATTTACAGCCACTGTCTCTACCCGTCAGCAACAAGGCCATATTGATCACTGGTAGGTAATTGTTAAAAAAAAATATTTATAATGCAGGGCATGAAATTTCTTATAACAGCTACTCTTCTTCCCTTTCCAGCATTTTATTTGAATGCTTTAAATCAAAGAAATATTAAGGTCAGTTTCTAAAAGCTTACTCGTCCTGGTCAAATGTTTACTCGAGCGAACTAGTGAACGTTTCCAGTCCTGATAATGTAAAGTAATACTCAGATTTACAGAGTGCATTGTCTTGTGGTAGAGCACTTAACCTCAGAGGGTCTCAGCTTTAGATCCTCTGCCGTGGCCATGTTGTAAGTCCTTGAACAAGACATTTAATCTGCATAAGCTTAATACTGTCTCTACCCATCCAAGTGTTGAAACAATTTGTAGAAGTGCAAGATCACAATCAATATAAATAGGTTTAAAACCAATGTGAAAACAAACTCTTGCATACAGAGTAAGGATATCTGCAATTTTACCCGAGTTAGATAATTCTATCAAACCCTAGGGCCGAGATAAAAACTCTTGTGCTGTGATGTGTTGGAACCATCCATGACGTAACGTATGAAATATTTGACAAAGATCGTATAATTTAAGTAATCATTGTAGAAATAGTTAAAATAATTATTCAATGTGTTGGTATGCAAAAAAAAGAATAATTTATGGATTTTTTGGTTTAAATAGAACTCGGAGAAAATGTTTAAAACCTTTTTAATTTCACACATATTTTAGCTATAGTTTCAAACAGCCATTAATTGCTTTAAATGATTCTATGACAGGTTGTGATCGAGGGATCGGTCATGAGCTTGCGAAGAAACTGGACAGTTTAGGATATCATGTGTTTGCTGGGTGTCTAATGATGGGTGGGCCAGGAGAACGTGGCCTGAAGTGCTCATGCTCTTCACGTCTACAGACAATACACCTAGATGTAACGGACAACAACACCGTGGAGGCCGCCGCCAAACAAATACAGAAACAGCTTGGCAACAACAGTAAGAGAACAGTTAGTATATAGAATGTTGTATGCCAAATAAGTGTTTAATCGCAGGTAGAAAATGGTCAGGCTGTTCAAAAGTAGGCTGCATTGGGGTCTGGATCATGCAGTTTACGGTAATTCTAATTTTAACTTCTCACTTGAAACTGTTTCACTTTTTTAGTGCAAAACTAGACTTACTTAAAATAGACTAAGAAAGTAAATAGACTAGTTTTGCACTAAACAAATGAAACCGTTTTAAGTGAATAAGTTTGGTCATCTGTTATTAAAAAAAAATATGCTAAAATGTTTTTCATTTTATTTAGTGATAGAAAAAATTCCGAGGAAATAGCAATTTGTATAACTTTCTAAAACATTTTATCTCCTATTTTCAAAACCAGCACCATACTATTAGTTTCACAGAAACTGTTTATAATTTCTTAAATATGAGATTTGGGAAAGTTATTATCTTCACGTAGCTAGGTGTTAAAATGGATTTGATATGCAAACAAGAGTAAAATTGATTGTATTTGTGTCATTTTTATTCAGATCTATGGGGTATAGTGAACAATGCTGGCATTTGTTACATTGGCAACATAGAGATCATGACCCGGGAAGACATCAACAAGATCATGACGGTTAACTTCATGGGTCCTATAAATGTTTGTAGAGCATTCCTACCCTTGCTGCGTAGGAGCAGGGGCCGCCTGGTGAATGTGGCCAGTAACACAGGTCAGTCAAAATTTAAAGTTTTACAACTGTAACTACATAGAGAGAAGTTTCAATGCATTCATCACTGCACACAAAATAAATAAATTCACAGACAAGGATTTTTGTTCGGCTTGAGAAGATGCTCCACACGCCCGACAAGCCACACGTTTCTCCTGGGTATGACTTCTCACATGGGGCTTCCATAGCACACTAACAAACACTATTATAACCTTAAAATTAACAAGAAAATAAAGTCGCCATTATGCGTCCATCAAAACTAAAATCCATATAATAATACCAAGAAAGATTCTTTAAAACAAAGCTGTTTTTCCCTGGACACATCAACATTTTGATTTAAACTTATATACTTTACTTTAATTGAAAAACAAGTAATTACAACTTAGATAAATCATGCTGGAAGTCTATCTGGGTAGGAACAGCATTAAGTGCGTCCAGATAAAGTGTCTTGCTCCAGGACACGACATATAACCGTGAGAGAGGATCAAATCCATGACACTCTGATCCTGGGTCTAATGCTCTACAACTTGATTTCTCACACACATTACGAGTTACAGGAAAAAAGTGTAATTCTTTTCAGTTAACAAATGTAACTATTAATCCTCACAGTGAAGCTGAAAAGCAATCCCAGTCACAGTCTTCGAATAAGCAACCTTGTGTACCAGTCTGAAAAAAACATTGGATACTGTTCCAATGGATAAATCAAGTAAACTCCCTGACTAAGTGTAGTGGTAAGCAACCTTGTATACAGATTTATAAGGAAAGATAATGTTTGTTCATGTTATTGAGGAAATGTTAATTTATGTTACAAAAGGGACAAAACTCTTGTAAATTAGACGTGCCAGCCAGAAATGAAATCTCTTACAAGGTGTAGTGATCACTTTGAGTTGAAATTTCAGAAGAGTTTTGGTTTGTTTCAGGTCTTGCTCCTGTTCCAATGATGGGGGTGTACTGTGCATCCAAGTCTGCACTGGCAACTATGTCAGAGGTTTTGCGATACGAGTTGAAAGATTGGGGCATCAAAGTCTCAACTATCATACCCAGTGGATATAGAACAGGTAAAAGACAAATTTTAATGGTAGCTGCAAGAGAACCCACTTTGCTTTACTTTATCCAGAAAGAGCTTCTGTTCTAACTTTTTGATAGCTCTTTTTGTATAAAATTTCTTTCGTTTTAGGTTATACTAGTGGTATATTATTTAAGCTCGATAACAGCTCCAGGCTTTTATGAATCAATCTCAAGTCCATTTTATAAGTAGAACCAGTACTGAGTGTGGTTTTTTCCCCATAGGGGCAAGCCTAGGCTCGGACCAATAAGTGACCAACACTATCCACTGCACTACCATCCTGCTTGTCTTACATTATGACATTTACTACAAACTAATAACCGAGTCAATCTATTTTTCAGGAATTTTAGCCTATGACAAAACAGCAACAGCTGATAGATGGTGGAAGTCAGCCAGTAGTGTTGTTAGAGAGGACTACGGCAAACAGTGTTTTACTCCAAAATTTAAAATGGCCAATCATGAGTCGGCTACATCCCCAGATCTCACACCCATAGTGAATACAATAATTCATGCTGTATCAGTAAAAACCCCAAAAGCATACTATTACAGTGGACTTCTCGCGAGATCTCTCCCGTTTATGTACCTCCACTTGCCTCAGATACTGCGAGATCCGGTCATGAAGATCCTGGGAGATTGGTTCGAGTTTTACCCGAAAGCATTGCAGAATAATAATAATGTGGGAATAGTGAAAGGAGATTGAATAAACTTTAAAGAGAACACTAAACACAGAACAATAAAGAAATTGAGTGGTTGTGACAGTGGGAGTTAGAAGTGGGTTGTAAAGTATAGCTACTTCTCATCTAAGACTATAAGAATCGTTAATGGAGATGAGGTTGAAATATTACAACCAAAGGTTTCACTGCTTTGATCATAATCAAGGCTCTTTAAGTTAATTTATTTTAGTTTGATGGCGATGAAAGTTCAGAGCTTAAATGAACTCTTTCGAGTCTTCTTCCTTGGTATTATTGAGTTTTATTTTTTAGAGATATTTAGTCCATACATGTGATCCTTCCGCTGGTAGGTGAAATCTTTTTGACCCCATCTACCTAGCCTGATTAAATAATGTGTGAATGGACAGCTTTTTTATTATATCTGATCTGATGTCCATAACTCGGAAGACGCAAAATAAAAATCTTTAAAAGGCTCCATAGAGACATGCAATATGTCGTACTAGTTGGCAGCATGCTGTTTTTTTTCCTTAGGCCAAATCAGCAGATTAGGACTCGATCTAAAAATAGCAGATTCTCCAAATGTTTAAAAATATACAATTTTGGTAAAAGTCTGGTTCCCTGACCCACAAAGGAAGTACTAACATTGTTATCTCCTCTGGATCAAAATGGCGCCAATTTTGAACATCCAAATATATTTCTGCAAAGAAATCAAGATAAATCGATTTATGTATAATGTCAGCGCTAGATTTTGATAATTTTATAAATATTTGATACATTTACAATAACTTGAACTGAATGTATGTAAACATTTTTCTGTAAAAGTGCAAATATTAATCATATTTACATCGACTATTTGTTGAAAAATAGTGGGTGGGATAAGGTATTTATTGTTAAGTTTAATAGTATCATTTTATAAATCAAGTCATATCACGATTCAGTTAAGCTCCTTGCTTATAAGTATCTAAATAGGACGATAGGAGAAATCTAGATCAGAAAACAATTATATACTAGAGTGTCGTCTGATGAGCTCAAAGCAAATCCATCACATGTATGCTAGTCAAGCTGGGGATGGAACTCGCAGCCTCTGGTGTGAGATCCACTACACTACCGGCCAGCTTATGTCATAGTAAGGGTTGGAATCTCAACTGAATACTCTGGATAGAGATCTTTTCCTGCAAACCACTAAGATTTTTATATAACTATCTAAACAAAATATCTTGAATACCCTCTTCTGAGAAAAGCAGGGCATAGTACTAATGCATGTAGTTTACGATTCTGCAAATTTTATATCTTCCATAATGTGATAGAAATAGCTCACAAATGGTGTTTAAGAAATATACCTATCTTTCATTATTTATGTTAACGCTGTATGCCCTTAATACAAGTGACAATTTTTCTCTCTTTTTCTTTTTAATGGAGATCAACGCCATTTTCAAAAACATGACCGGTTATAAAAAGAAATGTGACATAATCAATTTTATTGGTGGGGGTAAGAACTCTGAGCAGAACCACCGTCCTTCTACCAGTAACTGGCAAATTTTCCCACATAAATATTTTGGAAAGAACTGTACTCAAACCTACAAACTCAGCGATAAGAGGTAAGTGATCTCAAGATGGCGCCTTAGACCATTCAACCACAGTGGACCATTGTTTAAAAATTGGTAGAAATGAGTGATGTGGGATGTAACATCAATTAACTTTTCAATAATACTTGAACTTGCAATTCTAGCTAATAAATGGCAAAATATTAGGGCTTGTAAATCCTGTAAATTGTGTTTTCTTCTATGTAATGTATATGTACATAAATTGTTAATACTATTGAGTATATGAGTAAAATGAGTATATACATGTACATAATCTATAGTATTTATATTTAAAAAAGTGCATACTTTTAAAAGTACATGTATGTCTCTTTTTTCTTTATTTGGTGTCAAAAAGTGCTACAATTAAAATCAAATGTTCTAAATATTTTGTTTAGTTTTTAAGACAAACATGTATAACTAGAGCTATCACTGAAGGTGATGAATACCCCTGAACGCCGCCATGACAAAAAATGGTTTACCATTGTATGAAGTTTTATTAAATTATATCCAATAGTTTTAAAGTTACATGTATGCTCCAGACAAGGGAAATATATCAAAGGGCAATAACTCTGTAATTAGCAAGAATAGAGTTATGTTTCTTGTACACTGCACTTCCTGTCATTATATTCTACCATTGTATGAAGTTTGATGAAATTCCATCCAGTACTTTAAAAGAAATGCTCCGAACAAGGGAAATATTTCAAAGGGCAATAACTCTGTAATTAGCAAAAATAGAGTTATGTTTCCTGTACACTGCACTTCCTGTCATTATATTCTACCATTGTATGAAGTTTGATGAAATTCCATCCAGTACTTTAAAAGTAATGCTCCGGACAAGGGAAATATATCAAAGGGCAATAACTCTGTAATTAGCAAGAATAGAGTTATGTTTCTTGTACACTGCACTTCCTCTCATTATATTCTACCATTGTATGAAGCTTGATGAAATTCCATCCGGTACTTTTCAAGTTATGCTCCGGACAAGAAAAAATATCAAAGGGCAATAACTCTGTAATTAGCAAGAATAGAGTTATGTTTCTTGTACAATGCACTTCCTCTCATTATATTCTACCATTGTATGACGTTTGATGAAATTCCTTCCAGTACTTTTCAAGTGATGCTCCGGACAAGGAAAATTGCAACGGACAGACCGACAGACAGACCGACCACAGGGTGACTCCAATATACCCCCTCAAACTTCGTTTGTCGGGGGTATAATTATGTATTTTCAGAATCTCCCCTGAATAAAAATTTCCCTGCATGAACCAATTGGTCTAAAAAATATTTTTGTTTCCTGTGACCCGTCAATATTTAAGACTCCACCCCTTCCCCCCTATGAACCATGGAGAGAAAACAAAACGAAATTCCTACCGACCCAGAATGTCACAGGAAACAAAAATTAAAAAAGTAAGAGCCAATTTGGCTATAATGTTTCAAGCAAGCTTTTTTGCTCTCAATATTGTAAATATAGTTAGAATGTGAATGCATCATGTAAGTAATATCATCCATTTGTCAAAATGATATGAAACAGCGTGATAAATGTTACACGCATATTTTTGGGGGTACAATCAAACCTGTCTTAAGCAGCCAGTCAAGGGAAGGAGCAATAGTGACTATTTAAGACATGTTGTTGCTTAATACAGGTTTATTTGAGAAATGGGAAATAGCAAATGTGGCTGCTTATGGCAAGTGACTGCTTGCACAGGTTTTACTGTATTATTCATTTTGATTATGCTGTTGTTGTACAAATAAAGTTCAATATATTATTAAACAAGAAATGTCACTGGTAAGTGTCGCATGCCTTCCAAATGGTCGTTGAAAAAAAACAATATAATTATGTTACAATAAGTAGCGATGTATCCATGAATTTAAAGAGTGATGGACTAATGTTTCAGATGAGACATGCAATTTCATGTTTTTTACATTAAAGTGTGACCTTGACCTTTGTGTAACCTTGACATCTGATGTAATGGTTTTGGTATTTCAACAGTTAAATGCTGCTGAAACATCATCATGACATGCTGATCACTTGTGTCAAGCTATTTTAAAATCCCTAAATGTAAGACAAAGTAACAGATCAATTGTTGATAAATTGAGCCAAGTGTTTTTGAAATCCTTCCATGTATGATAAAGTTAAAGGACGGACTTGAAATCTCAAACAGATTCAAAGCGTTGTCATACATACTAAAGGTGTGATCTGACCTTTGAGGTATGAGTCTAAGTTTTACTTATGACACGTCATCATGTTATCTTGATAAATTCAGCTAAGTAAAAGGCAAAGTCACAGACCAGACACACAATATCAAACAAATTGAAAGTGTGACCTTGATCTTTGAGGAAAGGTTCTGGGTTTTACATGCGACACTTAATTATGTCATGTTGATCAACTGAGCCAAGTGTTTTTAAAATTTATCCATAGATGACAGACCGGACAAGAAATGTCAAAATGACTGAAAGTGTTGTCAAACAAAGTTAAATTTTGACCTTGACTTTTGAAGTGGGAGTTTGGGTATTAAGTGCAACATGTCATCATGTTATGTTGATCATTTATAACAAGTATTTATAAAATCCATCTATGCATGACAAAGTTACAGGCCGGACACGAAATCTCACACAAACTTGAAGTGTATTCAAACAAACTCAAATTGTGACCTTGATATTTGAGGTATGGGTGTGGTTTTTACTCCCGACACGTCGTCATGTTATGTTGATCATTTGTAGCAAGTGTCATTAAAATCCATCTATGCATGACAAAGTAACAGGCCAGACACGATATCTCACACAGACTCAAAGTGTATTCAACTCAAATTGTGACCTTGACTTTTGAGGTAAGGGTGTGGGTCTTATTTGCAACACGTCCTCATGTTATGTTGATCATTTGTAACAAGTATCATTAAAATCCATCTATGCATGACAAAGTTATAGGCCAGACACAAAATCTCACAGACTCAAAGTGTTGTTAAACAAACTCAAATTGTGGCCTTGACCTTTGAGGTACGGTGTGGGTCTTACTCGTGACACGTTGTCATGTTATGTTGATCATTTGTAGCAAGTATGATTAAAATCCATCTATGCATGACAAAGTTACACGCCAGACACAAAATCTCACACAGACTCAAAGTGTATTCAAACAAACTCAAATTGTGACCTTGACCTTTGAGGTATGGGTGTGCGTCTTACTCCCGACAGGTTGTCATGTTATGTTGATCATTTCTAGTAAGTATCATTAAAATCCATCTATGCATGACAAAGTTACACGCCGGACACGAAATCTCACACAAACTCTAAGTGTTGTCAAACAAAATCAAATAGTGACCTTGACTTTGAGGTACGGGTGTGGGTCTTACTCGCTACACATCGTCATGTTATGTTGATCATTTCTAGCAAGTATCATTAAAATCCATCTATGCATGACAAAGTTACAAGCTGGACACAAAATCTCACACAGACTCGAAGTGTATTCAAACAAACTCAAATTGTGACCTTGATCTACGAGGTTTGGGTGTGGGTCTTACTCGCGACACGTCGTCATATTATGTTGATCATTTGTAGCAAGTATCATTAAACTCCATCTATGCATGACAAAGTTACAGGCCAGACACGAAATCTCACACAAACTCAAAGTGTATTCAAACAAACTCAAATTGTGACCTTGATCTTTGAGGTATGGGTGTGGGTCTTACTCACGACACGTCTAATGTTATGTTGATCATTTGTAGCAAATATCAACAAAATCCATCTATGCATGACAAAGATACAGGCCGGACACGAAATACTGGAAGGAAGGACGGACAGACAGACGGACAGGCAGTGATTCATGACTGGTTGTGTACTGGTAAGCTTGATTTTAACATGAGTGGCATGAGTACCTGCTGTGTATAATAAATTGAGGAAATATCGCAGACAGTTGTTCAAAACATTTTAATACCATACTAGGCCACTCATTTCCATGGCAATGGCAAAATATTACTTGCAATAGTTATTTATTTATTACTCTATTAACCTCAGGCTCACAGATGATTGTTACAATTTTAGGCTAATTGAGTTGAAAAATTCCACAGCAAAACTGTTTATTTGTAAAGATTTAAATGAAATGTGTGCATTCTGATTTTAAATGTTTGTTTTGTTTGGTGTTTCTGGTTATGTTATAATATCATATCACGAGAATTTTGTAATATTTTTCACAAGAAATTCTAATTATGGAAGTTATTAAAATTTACTGAATTACTAAACTTAAATGACTTCTTATTATGTCTGGATGTTTTTGTTTTTTGGAAGAAACAAAAAGGAATTATCATAAATAAACATGGTTTGAGACTATTCTTTATTCTGTTGGCTAAACTGGTGAGAGTTAACGTCAAAATACTGTCATGCTGCGTAGTAACAAATAAAACAATTAGAATACACAGATGGATAATTTGCAATGTTCATTTCATCCAGTGATTCATTCATTTAGGAAATGTTCTTCTTAAATTGTTATTTTCGTGGACAAACATTTTGACACCTTGTTTATCATTTCCATCATTGCAAGCAGATGTACAGATTTCTCGCCTTGCTTGACTGCTTACGCCATCTAAAGTCTAGTTCCCTGACATTCCAGTTATCAGAGTAGGTCAGACATATCATTTGCGGTATTGATAAAGCTGAAATATGGCTGCCAAAAAACAGGCACCACTGGTATTCACCATGATGAAAAAATCGGAACTTTGTAATTTTTTGGCAATTAACGAAATTGGCCACTACCAGCGGAGGCCCTGATCTTATCCCCTGCTGGTTTGTATGTACTAGAAGCTTCATTGTTTGTCACTCAGTGTTTAGAGAATAGTTCAAGGTCAGGTTGGCCCAGTATCAATATAATGTGACTGGAAGTTGTATCATATCATGAATATGTGACTTCATTCTGTTGTGTGACAGCACATAGAATATTATCCTGATATGGCAACCCTAAATAAGAAGATAAGCCAACAACATGTGATGGACAAATATCATTACCATACCCCAGCGGAATATAACAATCACAAAAACATCATCATGTACACAAATCTACAAGAGAAGCTTGCCATTTGTATATAAGAACAGAATCAAAGAGTCCATAAAACACATAATTAAGACCAAAAATACCTGTGTATGTGGCCATTTGCCTGCTTAGATGGTCAAAGAACTTAGTTCTGCTTGAGAAGAGGGCTCCACACGTCGGACAAGCCACAAGCTTCTCCTGGGTATGACTTCTCAGATGGTCTTTCAACTTGTGCTTGGACTTCACCTTGACGTTACAACCTTGTAATGGATTCAACATTCAGTAGGTTAAAAGTGGGCTTAAGTATGTCACCTGATTTAACCTTACAAATCTTTTCAAATTTTGAATGGATTACATCTATGAAGAACTCATACGATAAAATTGAGAATGTTTTTTCAAACATCCCCACATAAAAAGTCAGTCCATTGGAGCAGTCTGATGACATCAAGTTTTTGCATGACTTTTAACTGGGCAAATCACATCTTCATAAAGTACCCACCATGCTCTTTGATGCACTTCATATTTCTTTCAACCACTTATCATACATGTCTTTATACCACTCTTCCTAGAACCATGCAATGATGGGATGAGTTTTAAATTGAAGTTCATGTAGATTTGTCATGGCGCGATTTGTCATGCAAAAACTTGATGTTGTTGACGTCATCAGACTGCTCCGGGTAGTAATTATATGTATATTTTCTAGCATTGTTGCTATTTTTCCTTAGACATACAATGTCTAATTAAACACTGCATTGTATTTTCTTGGACAAACAGTGCCACATGGCCAGTTGGCGGAGCAATAGCCGTTCTCATGTCATGTCAATTCTGCCTTATATCAAAACAGAGTATCTCTTTTGTCTCGCTGGATCACCGTTATGATATAATAAATAATTCTATCTTAATGCATTTAATAAAATTATAACATATAGCCAATTAAGCTTGGAATGCATTTAAATAAATATAACTAGTAGCCAATTAGCTTGGAATGTGTTTTTTTTTTTAATATGTTTATGTAAATAATTTAATATATAGTTAATGGCAAACTTTCTCAAATAAAGTTCTTGGACAGATCTGCATACATACACAACTTTGAATGGTTAGAGAGGCACATTAGGTATATGAGAGGCAATAGAATTATGCTGTCCCACTTTCCAACTGGTATGTAGCTACATACCATCCCACTGACATGTACAACCTCCTGCAACATGGTTTCCTTCGGGAAAGTTGTCTCCATGATACTCCACATGTCTGTAAAACATCTCAGCATTCTCATAGGTTTCCTGAAGTATGAAGTTCTCATTAACTAACCTTAAAGATAAAACAACATGACCCTCTTCTATCTGTAAAACATCTTTGTATTCTCACAGGTATCCTGAAGTATGAAGTTCTTATTAATTAACCTTAAAGATAAAACAACATGACCCTCTGCTATCTGTAAAACATCTCAGCATTCTGACAGATATCCTGAAGTATGAAGTTCTCATTAATTAACTTTAAAGATAAAACAACATGACCCTCTTCTATCTGTAAAACATCTTTGTATTCTCACAGGTATCCTGAAGTATGAAGTTCTCATTAATTAACCTTATAGATAAAGCAACATGACCCTCTTCTATCTGTAAAACATCTCAGCATTCTCACAGGTGTCCTGAAGTATGAAGATCTCATTAATTAACATTATAGATAAAACAACATGACCCTCTTCTATCTGTAAAACATCTTTGTATTCTCACAGGTATCCTGAAATATGAAGTTCTCATTAATTAACCTTATAGATAAAGCAACATGACCTGCTTCTATCTGTAAAACATCTTTGTATTCTCACAGGTATCCTGAAGTATAAATTTCTTATTAATTAACCTTATAGATAAAGCAACATGACCCTCTTCTATCTGTAAAACATCTTTGTATTCTCACAGGTATCCTGAAATATGAAGTTCTCATCAATTAACCTTATAGATAAAACAACATGACCCTATTCTATCTGTCAAGCATCTTTGTATTCTCACAGGTATCCTGAAGTATGAAGTTCTTATTAATTAACCTTAAAGATAAAACAACATGACTCTCTTCTATCTGTAAAACATCTCAGCATTCTCACAGGTATCCTGAAGAATGAAGTACTCATTAATTAACCTTAAAGATAAAGCAACATGACCCTCTTCTATCTGTAAAACATCTTTGTATTCCCACAGGTATCCTGAAATATGAAGTTTACCTTATAGATAAAACAACATGACCCTATTCTATCTGAAAAACATCTCAGCATTCTCACAGGTATTCTGAAGTATGAAGTTCTAATTAATTAACCTTATACATGTAGATAAAACAACATGACATCTTTGTATTCTCACAGGTATCCTGAAATATGAAGTTCTCATTAATTAACCTTATAGAAAAAACACCATGACCCTATTCTATCTGTAAAACATCTTTGTATTCTCACAGGTATCCTGAAGTATGAAGTTCTTATTGATTAACCTTATAGATAAAATAACATGACCCTATTCTATCTGTAAAACGTCTCAGCATTCTCACAGGTATCCTGAAGTATGAAGTTCTCATTAATTAACCTTAAAGATAAAACAACATGACCCTTTTCTATCTGTAAAACATCTCAGCATTCTCACAGGTATCCTGAAGTATGAAGTTTTTATTAATTAACCTAATAGATAAAACAACATGACCCTATTCTATCTGTAAAACATCTCAGCATTCTCACAGGTATCCTGAAGTATGAAGTTCTCATTAATTAACCTTAAAGATAAAACAACATGACCCTCTTCTATCTGTAAAACGTCTCAGCATTCTCACAGGTATCCTGAAGTATGAAGTTCTCATTAATTAACCTTAAAGATAAAACAACATGACCCTATTCTATCTGTCAAGCATCTTTGTATTCTCACAGGTATCCTAAAGTATGAAGTTCTCATTAATTAACCTTATAGATAAAGCAACATGACCCTCTTCTATCTGTAAAACATCTTTGTATTCTTACAGGGATCCTGAAGTATGAAGTTCTTATTAATTAACCATATAGATAAAGCAACATGACCCTCTTCTATCTGTAAAACATTCTTGTATTCTCACAGGTATCCTGAAGTATGAAATTCTCATTAATAAACATTATAGATGAAACATGTTTTGACCTTAATCAATCAGTAAAACATTAAGTTTTTCATCTATTACTCTTATTTAAACAATGTCAGCATTGTATGACTACCCCTATAAATTACTGTGATAGAAATATTATGTATTATATTGATTCAAATGCTTTTTTGTAACATGATGTAAATTAAAAAAAAAAAAAGAATCATAAATCATGAAAAAACAAACCAACTTGAATTTTCCAACAATATGCACAAGTCCAGTTGATGTTGACATGGTGTATACCAAGTTTCAAATGAATCTAATTTTGCTGTCCTACGTGACCGAGTAGTCTAGGGTGCTGTTGTCTAATGACCATTTACCGCTGAGATTGTGGGTTTGAGCCCAGCTTGTTAAAAGGGGGGGGGGGGGGTCTACTTAATATATTCATTCCAAAATCTTCCTCAAGTAAAGGAACTGGAAATGCCATATATAATCTATCATGTGTTAAAAAAGATGTAAAAGCCTTTAAAAAAAATTGTCATAACACTATATTTAATATCTATCTGTAACCTCAGATAAATAGGCATATCTTTATCAATCTAATTATCTTGATAATATCAGCAATTTAGTAAATACATGGTTTTTGTATACTAGATATTTCTATCTATATTTTTGCTGGGTTAGATATTTCTATCTTGCACTAGGACAAAGATCAGTCTTGTGCTGTGAATCCCCAGCTCGACCCTATGATTAAAAACAACTCAGTACTCAGTGCATTAAAGTAACTGAAGTGAATATTTCTTTGATTTTATGCGTTCAAAACAGAAAATTGGAAGAGGACAAAGCCCTGGTGCTGGTTCTACCAAGCAAGCAGTTTCAAGAGCGCTTCAAATAAGTTTTAATCTTTCTTCGCAATTGAGCTATAAATAAATAAGAAACTAAACATAGTATTTATACAAGTGCACTGATAAATAGGGCAATAAAGAACATACATGACATGAGTCCCAGCCACATTCCAGCCTCTCTGGCAGTTCTGGTATCAAGTTGCGACTCTGCGTGTCATAGGAGCACCCTCGTCGCTCAGTCTTTTCCAGAAGAAGTGCACCAATACACTTGATCTTTCCGTGAAATGTGTGGAAATAAACGTGTCGGAGGAAAGACGATGTCTCTCCCTCAACATCCGTGTTACAATCGCGCCATTGGCAGTGGAAATCTGTGGACGAAATACAATATCAGATCTGTAGATAAATCCACACCCATAAATGTTGGTGGAACAAATTTTTTGCAGAAAAGTAACTTGCAAACACTCTACTTTAAAATCTTCTGGCACTGATCCAGTGCACATGTTAAATAAACTTAGGTGATTTTCAGATAGCACCTAAGGCTCCATGGCTAATACGGATAGCTTCCTTCTTCTTATTTTGCAATAAACTTATAAAACATGATTTTAGTGAAATATTATACCAGTAAATATTTCTACCACATTTTTGAATACGGTTTACTGTAATGTTTTCAACTTTATAAACAAGTTACATACTGTATCCAGATTTTATTGGATGAGCGAAAGACCTCAGATGTGTATATATATATGGAGATAATTATTTGTGAATAACCAAGACATAAATGTACAGACCAGACTACGGCGAGTGCGCCTAGCTACAATGCAATCCATAGATACAATATCAAGGCCTCTGCCAATCCAATAAATTTGGTGTCGACCATGACTTATATACTATGGAATTACATGCAACACATCTGGACAGGGTGGACAAATTTACATACATGAAGTGATAGCTTTATATGAGTAGGATCCAGTATCCCCCCTCGTAATATATATATATATATATATATATATATTACGAGGGGGGATCAGAAAGTTCATAGACTTTTACCATAACTTAATTATATCAATTATACAATGCACAATAGTGTTATTGTATTTGAAATTAATATATATGGGACATATTTTGAAAATTTTAGCTTGATACGTCAACTATTAAGAAAATAAGGCACTATTCAAAGCATATAGCAGTTAGATATGTCGAGGCAAAATGATGACGTTTTATTCAACAAAAAACGATGTCAATATTTTAAACAGGTGCTTTTGTATCAAATTAACTGAGTCACTTCTTCTCAAAATACTCTCCTCCATGGTCTATACATTTTTGCCATCATTTACACCATTCAGTGAACATGTTAACAAAATCAGAAGATGGTATACTGGACAAAAAATTCAGTAAAACATGCTTTGATTCCAATTTGTCTTCAAATCGACTTCCCATTCACTCTTTTTAAATGACTGATTCCCAGCCTTTTAAAAAGTATTAATTTTGTGACATTTAAACACTAGAGACCTTGAAACATTAGATTTACCGTACATACTTTTGTTTCTCTTTTTGAGCAGGAGTATATTACCTAACACTGAGCAGAACTTTACGGAACTGCAGTATTTCGCATGCTAATCCATTTTCAAGTGCCCCGACGTCATTTTGTTTCAAACAAAATGGCATACCGTAACATCATAATATTGACGCCATTTTGAGATGCGCATAATTGGTACCATTTTTTTAAAGGATGTAAACAAGCATACAATACAGCACACATTGATATTTTTTATTTAAAAATAAAAAGCGTTTTGGCAACGCTACGCTTGTTTGAATAGTAGCGGTAGGAATAATGCAAAAACTGCCCCGACTACATAAATCGACGTTTCCATAGTTACTATAGAATATAAACTAATGATGAAAAATTATCATTTTTTTACAAAATTACTGCAAATATATAGCGGCACATGCTCCCTGAGAATTATTAGAATACAATGATAAATAAAAAAGGTATGGCAAAAGTCTATGAACTTTCTGATCCCCCCTCATATATATATATATGATTCTGAGAAAAAAATCCGTCCATCTGCAAGTTACTGGTAAACTACAACCTTATCTATGAGAGGTAAGTGGTTTTGAAAAGGCACTGTGGACCACTAAATCATAGATGACCCATATAGTTATTTTAAAACTGAAAAGTTAAACTGCAGAACTCTGTCACCCAGTACTCACCTTCAGTATTGGGGGTAGGATCGTGAGTAAGGTGGGCAGATAGATGCTGGGTCACATGACTAGTAAACGTGTTCATACTGTCAAATACCTGCTCACAATCATTCCATTCACAGTTGAGAACCAACTCCTCGGACTTAATGGACACAACTGGATTCCGGTTCATTTTGGGAGGCATACTGAGTCTTCTGTTAAAAATAAAAATTCTATTGCAAATAGAACCATGCTTAAAAAATGTTTGTTTGCTGTGCTCTGACCAAGCATTTTTCATGTGTGTAGGTGGGTAGCTAATTGTTTTTGCCAGATTTTGATTTTGTCACTTTATTTTTTTCCCCCAATATATCATGCTTATATATACTCACTGACCCCGTATTGCCAAAAGAATATCTATTCAAACATGCCAAAATAACATATTGAAAAGGGATTTCCTAACTAAGGTTATTTGTCTAAGTTGGGCTAAAATAAACTTCCTGCTTAAAATTGCAACATATTTTGTGACGTATTAAATGACTCAAGTGATGACTTTTTGATTTCAGTAGGATCTGTCATACAGGTTTGCGCCTAGTGAAACTTGTTTTATCTTAGAAAGAGATCAAATGACGTTATAAAGGTATTTAAGTGTTGACTATTTTTAGAATGGGGATTTCGTTTCAAGTTTTGCACTCAAATTTGAATATCAATTATATCACATTTTGGTGGATATGACACACCAAACCATTTTGATTTTATTTCTTAATGATAACAGTGTTTTCTCCAGAGCGCGTTTCTTGTGTTTTTGACACAATTAAATCTTATTTGACGCAATCAAGTTTGTTCAGTGCGTCCACTATGACGCAACCTTAAAAATACAGAAATTCAAATTACGCATATTTGTTTCGGCAAGCTTGTTTTAGAGTTATTTTTACAATGCTGGCTGTTTTGACAGAACACGTGGTGTAATTCAGGGAAACACTGGTCACGCAGTTCTACTATGTTACATAAACGCTTAAATTGGTTATTAACGCTATATTGAAAGACGATTATACGCGGAAAATTATTTATGTTATCCATACATAATTTTCCGCGAAGCAATATTGTAGTTTAAAGACAACATCTGTGAAAACAAACGTACACTGCAACAATAGCATTGACATATACCCAGTTTTAGGTTGTTTGTATATAAAGATGAAATGTGGAAATCGTGAAACTTTCAAAAAAAGTTGTTTACAATATACGGACGACCTACTCTGGGCCTATCCGAAAAACTTTTTTTTTATTGTTTTCTATAAGGTATTGAGACCAGTTTAAACATCGCTGGTCCAAGTTTTACAGCGGTATTCCTGGTGGCGTTTATGTTTCTTTAACTGACGTTTAAAAGTAAACTTTTAGAAAATTATATTCAATTTGAAAAATGATTATGTAACTTCAGAATTTTAATTTTTTTTGTTTAGTTACCATTAAAATGTTTTTATATAAAGGTAACATTACTCTAAAATGAGTCTTATCTATTAGCCAGAAGAGAAATGCTTTTGGGAAAAAGAAAACAACAACAGTTTTGTTTTCCAAAGAGTATAATGCTTAGAAACGCTTAACATGTAGATCAGCTGAAGTGTAAAATATTGAAATAATTTTAGTGTTATTCATTAATAATAGTCAGGGCCATGATGATCAAGCTGGGGCCATGACATGAAAAGTTCATGGCACTGTGGTCATGATCATAAAAACAACTAGTTTATAGTTGTTGTCACTTGTTCACATTTGCCAAAAATTAAACATTCATTTGAAATTAAATTGTTTTGAAGTTGTTAACTTAAGTTACATTTTGATTGCGAAATTTGTGGGAAACAGGAATTCAAACTGTTTTAGTAAAATATGTACTCTTTTATCTCCATTTATTCAAGTTGATCAAGTTTAAGTCAACTGATGACCCCAAAATTTTGAAAATGACCCCCAGATTTTTAGTCAGAGGGTCATTAATGACCCCCAAAAAAATGGAGCTGGAGAAAACACTGTGGTAATGAGATGCTTTTTATCTATTTTGAAAAGATTTTTTTTTTTTAAGACATTGATAGTGTTTGTTCCTGATATACATGTACTTCCTTTAAGAATGTTAATAAAGATTACTAAGTTTGTGAAATTAAAAGAATATGCACATAAGTCATAACAACAATTACGGACACATTTTATTTTGATTTTCAATGCCAATCCCTGGAACTCACTATGGCAGTATTTTGGCTATGAGGCAAATTTCAACCAGCTCCGACATTTGGTCAGCATCTAGAATGGGCAAAGTTTCTATAAAATTAAACCTAATAGATATTTTTTAATTTCGAGGAGAATTTTTTCTTACCACAGGTGAATAAAACTTTTGTTTTTGGGAAGGGAATGGGACCCAATTTTGGCCCCCATGGATCCAACAGAAGGGGAAAACACACTACTAAGGTACAATATTAATTTTTTTGTTTAAAAACCATTTCCTGCTTTTCTTATCTGACTGTTTCTTTATTTTAACTTTGTCTTTTACATCAGTAACTGTCACTATTTAGTGATAATATGTTGTATACTATAACGTGCTGTTTTATTAACACCTGAACATGCATAACTAACAATTACTGTGTTATTTTAACTATGTCACATAAACATCAGATATTATGTACACTTGCTATTATATCACATCTTTAATTTGCCGTTTTATCTTTAATCATGTAGGTCATCTGTAAATATAATATTGTTAATAAAGTAGGTCAATCTTACATTATAATGTTATTAAACCATGCAGATCAAAACAAAATTTTGTATCTTGTAGACACTCGACCATGGGGGAGTCTTCCTGTATTTTGATAAAAATTAACAATAAAATCAGGGGAATCAGAAATTTCAAACTGCAGAAGCATATATATCAGGGAAAATCAGAGATCCTCGGGTCCTTGAAGACACTGCTCGAGTCATACTCTGCAGTGAAGACTACAAGCAATCATGGCCAAAACTCGACTTTGGACTCGTTATCATTTAATCATTTATACTGTTCTCATGTGAAGGGAGTCATCCTCTGCAATTGTCAAACCACTAAATTTACTTGTTTACTTTTGTTGTTGATAAGACTTATTTTGCCTATCAACCTTTTTACAATCACTGGAAAATCTTTTACTTGAGAATCTGTAGTTGGTTCTTTTTTGAAATTAAAGACCACAAGCAAAACAATGACAGAGTTCTTTAAAACAAGAAATATACTCTAGGAAAGAGAACATCACATGTAGAAGTGTTACTGATCTTCATCTACATAATGTTTCACTTCATTCACACTTGATTATGTATACTGGTTATACCTGTTACTGCATGTCTAAAACTTCATCAAACATGTACATTACGACATCAATAATAAACAGTAATCAAATTACTTTATTATCTTGAATAATCTTTCTAAAGGTTATTTCTTGTAAATATATCTTTGAAAATGATAAACTCATGAAAAGACAGTTGTTATTTATATACACAGTCAGTCATTTTAAATATTTTCTAGTATTAATACATATTACAGTGAATCGGTCATCCAGACAGCAAGAAATGGTGTCATTAAGAAAAATACTGACTCTGGATTAAATTTTTAAATAATTTTGTGTGAAATAAAAGTTCTGTGTGAAAAATATAATTAAAGATTCCAATCAACAGAAACAGTGAGGTTGTACACTAAATAATTTTTATACTGATTCTAGTTTTGCTACAAAAGGGGCACAAAAATGTTGACCCCACTCCCAAGAAATCTTATTGGTGTACAGTATTTTAAGTGCACCCATCCATTTAATTGTCACACTGTCCCTAGGTAAGAAATTCTAAGTGTGCATGTGTGAGATAATGCTATGATATGGGCATTTGCTGTAATAAGTTTATCGCAGTATTAGGTATATAAGGAATAATGGTGTGTAAAGGTCAAAATGGGAAGATAAATAGAAGATGGGAAAGGTCAAAATATAGGTTATAGATTAAATCTTGACTGGTGTAGTTCAGGACGAGAAAAATATGTAGCCAATCCGGGACTCGAACACAGAACCCTTGGTTACAGGGCGAATGCTCTACCAACTAAGCTAACAGCACGGCTTACATAGATTCCTCTTCTCAATGATCTCCAGGACAGAGTAAACTCCACATCTCGGCTCTTTGCTGACGACAGCCTTATCTAACGGCAGATCAAGTCCTTAGACAACTGCCAAACTATAGGAATACCTGACAAACTACAGCAATGGGAATATGACTGGATGATGTCCTTCAACCCTTCAAAGGTCCCGCGCATTACCAGGAAGAGGAACCCTATCCTCACAAGCTACCAAATCCATGGGCACAACATAATCGTAGCCAAGACAGGATGATACCTGGGGACAACCCTCTCAGACAATCTCTCCTGGAAGCCACATGTCGAGTGCACTACCAAGAAAGCCAACAATAGCCTGGCATTCATAAGGAGAAACCTGTCTAGCTGTCCACAGGAAACCAAGGCCCAAGCATACAAGACCCTCGTTTGACCAACGCTTGAGTACGCTTCCACAGCATTGGATCCATACACACAAGTTTGCGTACAGCAACTAGAGGCAGTCAAATGTAGGACAGCACACTATTGTCACATTGACATCCACGCAACACTATATCTCCACACCACCACTGTAGCGACCAGAAGTCACTCAATCATATACATTGTACCATTTTGCAGAACAAACTTTTTTCACCATTCCTTCTTTCCCTCGGCTACACGGCTGTGGAACCAGCTACCAGAGCACCTGGCCACAGTGTCCAACCTTGAGGCATTCAAGGGAGGACTACCATACTGTACAAAGTTTTATTTCTTTTTAAACCTACAATATTAGTTTGTGCCTCACATCATTCTTGTACAGTCACACATGTACGATCTTGTACAGTCACACTTGTACGACAACGCCTCAGAGTGGACCCATTACATTATTGGAAGAAGAAGGTAACGTACACACAGTGAAATGGTGAAGCCTGTATTGTCTCATTAATGATGCGTAAATTGCTACATAAGAAACAAAGTGAACTTTTGCCTTTTCAGTCTTGGGTATATGCTTCTTTCTTTGATTTTAACTTATGCGAATATTTTAATAGTTGGCACTGTCATCTATTTTTTTCTGATTGAAATCAATATTTCTTTCCTTTGGAAATGTTGGTCTAAGCGAAAAGCAATTTTTATGTTGTTTTCTTTCAGGTCCGTGTTCAACCTTGTAAACAAATTGATAATTTCGCAATATTTATTGGTCGACCTATACTTATTCAAATATCACAAAGCATTTAAACTGTTATATTTGTGACTGTAATGAATAACGCAATTTTACGCATCTGACCTACCTTGTTTTCCTAAAAAATGAAAAATGTGGAAGTTGCGCGCAATGGTTCTCTCCTAACGCATGCGCACTTAGTATTTATCTATTTACACGAATGTTTTTAACTTACCCGCAAGACTAATTTCAGACCAAACCAAGCTAGGTCTGTTTTGCACAATTCGATCAAAACTAGTTGATGTGCTAATCATAACCGCATAATTATCCAATCCTGTTGACTTGTAGTAGTTTGTAGGCTTAACACCGCCACTGGAAACAGGAAATACTTCCGTGAGGTAGACTAGTTGCTTAATGGCGGAAAGGACTTTATATATACACAGTATATATATATATATATATATATATATATATGGAGATAATTATTTATATATACGTCATTAATGGCGGTGATAAATCATCATGGGCTCGAGTGCAGCTTGATCTAATAACTTTTTTGTGAAACAAATCTGTCTGAAACTTGTGAAAGGAAGGTGACTTTCCCTTGATTTTTTATAGAGGCACTCACAGTGGGATCCCTGTTCTCTGAATCTCGTAAAGTAATGCCTATTGCTCCCCAGATCTCCAAAAGTATTTGCCAAAGTTCCCCAAAAGTATTTTACCCATGTTCCCCAGATCTCTAAAAGTATTTCCACTGTTTCTTAGATCTCCAAAAGTTTTAAACATAGTTCCCTGAAAGTACCAAATAGTGTTTCCTTAAGTAAAGTTTCCTTGACTTGAACATTCAGAGAAATGGTGTTTTCTATTTCCTTAAAAATGTGCTTCTAAGCCCTGTGGCAGGGAGCATTTGTGGTTCAACCACGCTGGTTCAGTAACTTCAAGAGTTTGTGGTTATATAAAAGCTGTGCGAGTTTGGATAAGATTCTTTGAAAAATGTGGGGGGTGCTGTAGCTTCTACAAGAAAAAGGTTAACGGATGGACGACGGACACTTTACCACGACATAAGCCCTGCTGGCCTTTGACAAGTAGAGCCAAAGAAGATATCGATGGAAGGACAGAAGAGACATAAAAATGAACAGCTGAACAGTTAATTTACAAAAGGCAATAAATACACATAAATTTATTTTATTGTGTAAACACGATCTAATAAAAAAAGTAGATGCCGGGTTGGATTGAACACCAGTCCATACAATCCGAAATCGACGATATTAACCACTGCACTGTTCTGCCTTTACTCATCATCGTATTTTAAATATATCTTTGTTCGTAATCACCATCCAAAATTTATTTCGGGTACATACGATTATGGGATGAAGTTGTGCAGGGGCTCAGACTAACGCGTAAGAAACCTCCAAAGCTCTAAAAGCTGTTTCAAGCAGTCAACATCTCATTTTAAAAGTAAATTATGATCAAGTATAAAAATTATACATAAAATCAGTGACTTAATTACAGAGACTGGCAGGCTAAAAGCAATATAATGTTCGCGGCACTTTTAGTATTTCTATAATAACTCTTCGAATCTTGGTCTGAATTTAACAATTTTGGTGCCAAAGTAAAGCTGATAAAAATGATGACCAATTCCAATTATCAATTATTTAATATTTTTCTTCTGAATTTAAATTATTACGGATTGAAATCGAAATATGTTGTAATTTCACGAAAAAAAAAAGATTTTTAAACCAAAAACGGTAGTCTTGATTTAACAAATACCATGTACGTTTCAACAAAACACAATAAAAATAGAAAAACATAGATAGAAAGATGACGCTGTAAGTTTTCCATCGGTTGCGAAAGTTTCATATTGATATTTATTGAAGTCGTTTTTCTTATTTCTTATTTCAAAAATGGGCTAAAAAAGAGAAAATGATCACACAAAAAAAACTTTATGCGTAAAATTCTTCAATTCTTGAAATTTAAAAAAGAAAAAAAAATAATCTCCCAAATCAAGCCCTTTCTTTTGATACCATTATCACAAAAATATATTGTTTGATTCTGGAGGATGTGTGTTTCCATGATTTAGAAAACGCCACGTGGTCTAGTGGTAAAGCACCGAACCTGTGATCGGAGGGTCGTGGGTATTCCAATCCTTCGCCACAACTATGTGTGATGTCCTTAATGAGCAAGACACTTTTTCCACATATGCTAAGTACTGGTTATACCCAGGAAGACTTCGAGCGTGATTTGTCTAAGTCGTAAGAACTTGTTTCAAAATCGAATTAAAATAAATAAGTTCAAACTAAACTAGAAAAAGCCAAAATGTGCCACCTGAAATTTAGAAAAGTGCCTCCAGTTGCCTATCTCTGTTAATATGTCTCTGATAAAATTGATCAAATTAGGTACTTTTTTCATGAAGGACAATATCCCTAGATCTTTAATATTAGGCCTTTGATCCCTTGATCTCTGAAAGTAATGGTCAATGTTCCCCAGATCTCTGAAAATGAATGGCCATGTTCTCCAGATTTCCAACCCCCGGGAGGGCCTCATTATACGGTCTTCAAAATTAAAAATAATTTATAAAAAAATCGCGACAGTTTATAACCCTTCTATTTTTTAAAAAAAAAATCAAAATAAAATGCATGTGTACTGTATATGTTGGAGCTTTATTGATTTCTTATATTAGGTTAACATGATTAAACAAATGTTTTTGATTACAATTTTATGATAATTGATTTGAAATTTGAAATAAATATAACCATACAATAAGAAATATAAGACAGTCTTTAGATATCAGTAGACTTTCGGCTGATTGATCTGCGGAAGAATGGTTTCACTCTTGTTCCAAAACTCTTCCGTCTTCCCGTTTGATTACATTGTTTGTTTTTCTGCCTCATCTCCATTAACATCTTCTGCATGTGCACCAGTCTCTAAAGCTGCACCAAGTCATCCTCTTTGTGTTGGTTGAATGGGTTTGTCAGAAACTACCTTACTTACTTCTTCTCTATTCGCAGTCTCGCTGACATTCCTATTTGCATTGTCGTCTACATTTAGGTGTAAACCCACAATTGATTTTTGTTCTTTATTCTATAGTAAATAATTAAAGTTTGAAGGCTTGTCATTCATAGAGAATCCCAAATGAAAGAAGTGAAACCTACATTTTACTGCTTGTCTACCTATGCACTATCAAAATATGATGAGAAAAGTAGGGTTCATGTGTCATATAAGAGATTTTTTTTCTGCTCAGTGTGTACACTGGTGACAAAGTGAAAGTAGACTTCCGAAATCATGTAATCATACCCCAATTTCCAAGCATCAATTTTTTTTTCTAAATTCACAATTCAAACATGACAATGCTATCAAAATGTTCAAAATACACCAATAATGCCATTCAAATAAAAAAATGAGCATTAAAATAAGGAAAATGCAATTTTAAAGAAGAAGATATGAGGATTATTTATAAATGCCATTATTCAACTACCCCATGGAAGCACTTCCTTTTTGCAATGGTGGTACTATGCCTTTACAATGCGGTAGTCTAATAGATAGAGTGTTGGCCGCTCACGCCATAGGTTGCGGTTTCGATCACTAGTTCGACCCGATTCCTCTCATAAAACAACACTCAGTACTGGTTCTACCCAGGAATCGAACTCGAGAGCGGTTCATACATAAGCTCTGAGCTTACATCGCAATCGAGATAAAAGAAATGTGTTTAAACTAACGCCAGAGAGTTATATCTTACGTTATCGGTATATAAATTAATGGCGTACAGTTGCGTATTGCACCATAACCAATTTTTATCGGGTTATATACCAATGCCAGAGAGTTGTATTTTGCATCATATCCATTTATATCTGGTTATATACCAATGTCAGGTAGTTGTATTTTGCGTCATAACCATTTTTATCGTGTTATATATGAATGCCAAGGAGTTATACTTTGCTTCTTAGCCATATCATCTATTTTCTTGTGTTTTATAATATGACAAAGAGTCGTATATTTACAGTTTAGCCTTTTTGTTGGGATATATATTTATGGCATAGAGTTATATTTCGCATTAAAGCTATTGCACCAGATATATGCCAATGAAAAAATGGTCGTTTACATCATAGCCATTGCATCAGATATATGCCAGTTACACAAATGGTATTTTGCATCATAGCCATTGCATCAGATATATTTCAGTAACACAAATGGTCTTTTACATCATAGCCATTGCATCAGATATATGCCAGTTACACAAATGGTATTTTTACATCATAACCATTGCATCAGATATATTCCAATGACACAAATGGTATTTTACATCATAACCATTGCAACAGATATATGTCAATGGAACAAATGGTTGTTTACATCATAGCCATTGCATCAGATATATGCCAGTTACACAAATGGTATTTTACACCATAACCATTGCATCAGATATATGCCAATGACACAAATGGTATTTTACATCATAGCCATTGCATCAGATATATGTCAGTGACACAAATGGTCTTTTACATCATAGCCATTGCACCAGATATATGTCATTGAAACAAATGGTATTTTACATCATAGCCATTGCATCAGATATATGCCAGTGACACAAATGGTATTTTACACCATAACCATTGCATCATATATATGCCAGTGACACAAATGGTATTTTACATCATAGCCATTGCATCAGATATATGCCAATGACACATATGATATTTTACATCATAGCCATTGCATCAGATATATGTCAATGAAACAAATGGTATTTTACATCATAGCCATTGCATCAGATATATGCCAGTGACACAAATGGTATTTTACACCATAACCATTGCATCAGATATATGCCAGTGACACAAATGGTATTTTACATCATAGCCATTGCATCAGATATATGCCAATGACACATATGATATTTTACATCATAGCCATTGCATCAGATATATGTCAATGACACAAATGGTATTTTACATTATAGCCATTGCATCAGATACATGTCAATGACACAAATAGTATTAAACAACATAGCCATTGCATCAGATATAAGCCGATCACACAAATTGTATTGTGAAACAAATGGTATTTTACATCATAGCCGTTGAATCAGATATATGACAATGACACAAGTAGTATTTTACATCATAGCCATTGCATCAGATATATGCAAATGGCACAAATGGTATTTCACATCAAAGCCATTGCATCAGATATATGCCAGTTACACAAATGGTATTTTACATCATAACCATTGCAACAGATATATGTCACTGGAACAAATGGTTCTTTACATCATAGCCATTGCATCAGATATATGCCAGTTACACAAATGGTATTTTACACCATAACCATTGCATCAGATATATGCCAATGACACAAATGGTATTTTACATCATAACCATTGCATCAGATATATGTCAGTGACACAAATGGTCTTTTACATCATAGCCATTGCATCAGATATATGTCATTGAAACAAATGGTATTTTACATTATAGCCATTGCATCAGATATATGCCGGTGACACAAATGGTATTTTACACCATAACCATTGCATCATATATATGCCAGTGACACAAATGGTATTTTACATCATAGCCATTGCATCAGATATATTCCAATGACACAAATGGTATTTTACATCATAACCATTGCAACAGATATATGTCAATGGAACAAATGGTTGTTTACATCATAGCCATTGCATCAGATATATGCCAGTTACACAAATGGTATTTTACACCATAACCATTGCATCAGATATATGCCAATGACACAAATGGTATTTTACATCATAGCCATTATATCAGATATATGTCAGTGACACAAATGGTCTTTTACATCATAGCCATTGCACCAGATATAATGTCATTGAAACAAATGGTATTTTACATCATAGCCATTGCATCAGATATATGCCAGTGACACAAATGGTATTTTACACCATAACCATTGCATCATATATATGCCAGTGACACAAATGGTATTTTACATCATAGCCATTGCATCAGATATATGCCAATGACACATATGATATTTTACATCATAGCCATTGCATCAGATATATGTCAATGAAACAAATGGTATTTTACATCATAGCCATTGCATCAGATATATTCCAGTGACACAAATGGTATTTTACACCATAACCATTGCATCAGATATATGCCAGTGACACAAATGGTATTTTACATCATAGCCATTGCATCAGATATATGCCAATGACACATATGATATTTTACATCATAGCCATTGCATCAGATATATGTCAATGACACAAATGGTATTTTACATTATAGCCATTGCATCAGATATATGTCAATGACAAAAATAGTATTAAACAACATAGCCATTGCATCAGATATAAGCCGATCACACAAATTGTATTTTACATCATAGCCATTGCATCAGATATATGCCAGTGAAACAAATGGTATTTTACATCATAGCCGTTGAATCAGATATATGACAATGACACAAGTAGTATTTTACATCATAGCCATTGCATCAGATATATGCAAATGGCACAAATGGTATTTCACATCAAAGCCATTGCATCAGATATATGCCAGTTACACAAATGGTATTTTACATCATAACCATTGCAACAAATATATGTCACTGGAACAAATGGTTGTTTACATCATAACCATTGCATCAGATATATGCCAGTTACACAAATGGTATTTTACACCATAACCATTGCATCAGATATATGCCAATGACACAAATGGTATTTTACATCATAACCATTGCATCAGATATATGTCAGTGACACAAATGGTCTTTTACATCATAGCCATTGCATCAGATATATGTCATTGAAACAAATGGTATTTTACATCATAGCCATTGCATCAGATATATGCCAGTGACACAAATGGTATTTTACACCATAACCATTGCATCATATATATGCCAGTGACACAAATGGTATTTTACATCATAGCCATTGCATCAGATATATGCCAATGACACAAATGATATTTTACATCATAGCCATTGCATCAGATATATGTCAATGAAACAAATGGTATTTTACATCATAGCCATTGCATTAGATATATGCCAGTGACACAATGGTATTTTACACCATAACCATTGCATCAGATATATGCCAGTGACACAAATGGTATTTTACATTATAGCCATTGCATCAGATATATGCCAATGACACATATGATATTTTACATCATAGCCATTGCATCAGATATATGTCAATGACACAAATGGTATTTTACATTATAGACATTGCATCAGATATATGTCAATGACACAAATAGTATTAAACAACATAGCCATTGCATCAGATATAAGCCGATCACACAAATTGTATTTTACAACATAGCCATTGCATCAGATATATGCCAGTGAAACAAATGGTATTTTACATCATAGCCGTTGAATCAGATATATGACAATGACACAAGTAGTATTTTACATCATAGCCATTGCATCAGATATATGCAAATGGCACAAATGGTATTTCACATCATAGCCATTGCATCAGATATATGTCAATGAAACAACTGTTTTTTTTACATCATAGCCATTGCATTAGATATATGCCAATGAAACAAATGATATTTTACATCAAAGCCATTACATCAGATATAGCCATTGCATCAGATATATGCCAATGACACAAATGGTATTTTACACCATAGCCATTGCATCAGATATATGCCGATGACACAAAATGATATTTTACATCATAGCCATTGCATCAGATATATGACAATGACACAAGTTGTATTTTACATCATAGCCATTGCATCAACTATATGCAAATGACACAAATGGTCTTTTACAGCATAGCCATTGCATCAGATATATGTCAGTGACACAACTGTTTTTTTTACATCATAGCCATTGCATCGGATATATGCCAAAGAAACAAATGGTATTTTACATCAAAGCCATTATATCAGATAAAGCCATTGCATCAGATATATGCCAATGACACAAATGATATTTTACATCAAAGCCATTACATCAGATATATGCCAATGACACAAATGGTATTTTACATCATAGCCATTACATCAGATATATGCCAATGACACAAATGGTATTTTACATTAAAGCCATTACATCAGATTTATGCCAATTTTACATCAAAGTCATTACATCAGATTTATGCCAATGCACAAATGGTATTTTACATCAAAGCCATTACATCAGGTATAGCCATTGCATCAAATATATGCCAATGACATAAATGGTATTTTACATCATAGCCATTGCATCAGATATATGCCATTGAAACAAATGTTTTTTTACATCATAGCCATTGTATCAGATATATGCCAATGACACAAATGGTATTTTACACCATAGCTATTGCATCAGGTATATGCCGATGACACAAATGTTATTTTACATTATAGCCATTGTATCAGATGTATGCCAGTGATACAAATGGTATTTTACATCATAGACATTGCACCAGATATATGCCAATGTCACAAATGTTATTTTACATCAAAGCCATTACATCAGGTATAGCCATTGCATCAGATATATGCCAATGACATAAATGGTATTTTATATCATAGCCATTGCATCAGATATATGTCATTGAAACAAATGGTCTTTTACATCATAGTCATTGCATCAGATATATGCCAGTGACACAAATGGTATTTTACATCATAGCCATTGCATCAGATATATGCCGATGACACAAATGGTATTTTACATCATAGCCATTGCATCAGATATATGCCATTGAAACAAATGGTCTTTTACATCATAGCCATTGTATCAGATATATGCCAATGACACAAATGGTATTTTACATCATAGCCATTGCATCAGATATATGCCATTGAATTAAATGTTTTTTTTTACATCATAGCCATTGTATTGTATCAGATATATGCCAATGACACAAATGGTCTTTTAGACCATAGCTATTGCATCAGGTATATGCCGATGACACAAATGTTATTTTACATCATAGCCATTGCATCAGATATATGCCAGTGATACAAATGGTATTTTACATCATAGACATTGCATCAGATATATGCCAATGACACAAATGGTATTTTACATCATAGCTATTGCATCAGATATATGCCAATGACACAAATAGTATTTAACATCATAGCCATTGCATCAGAAATATGTCAGTGACAAAAATGGTATTTTACATCATAGCTATTGCATCAGATATATGCCAATGACACAAATGGTATTTAACATCATAGCCATTGCATCAGAAATATGTCAGTGACAAAAATGGTATTTTACATCATAGCTATTGCATCAGATATATGCCAATGACAATAATGGTATTTTACATCATAGCCATTGCATCAGATATATGCCATTGACACAAATAGTCTTTTACATCATAGCCATTGCATCAGATGTATGTCAATGACACAAATGGTATTTTACATCAAAGCCATTCCATCAGATATATGCCGATGGCACAAATGGTACTTTAAATTAAAGCCATTGCATCAGATATATGCCTGTGACACATTTGGTATTTTACATCATTGCCATTGCATCTGATATATGCCGATGACACAAATGGTATTTTACATCATAGCCATTGCACCAGATATATGCCAATTACACAAATGGTATTTTACATCATAGCCATTGCATCTGATATATGCCAATGACACAAATGACATTTTACATCATAGCCATTGCATCAGATATATGTCAGTGACACAAATGGTCTTTTACATCATAGCCATTGCATCAGATATATGCCAGTTACACAAATGGTATTTTACATCATAGCCATTGGATCAGATATATGCCAGTGACACAAATGGTATTTTACATCATAGCCATTGCATCAGATATATGTCAATGAAACAAATGGTCTTTTACATCATAGCCATTGCATAAGATGTATGTCAATGACACAAATGGTATTTTACATCAAAGCCATTGCATCAGATATATTCCGATTGTACAAATGGTACTTTACATCATAGCCATTGCATCAGATATATGCCAGTGACACACATGGTATTTTACATCATATCCATTGCATCAGATATATGTCGATGACACAAATGGTATTTTACATCATAGCCATTGCATCAGATATATGCCAATGACACAAATGGTATTTTACATCATAGCCATTGCATCCAGATATATGCCAATGACACAAATGGTATTTTACACCATAGCCATTGCATTAGATATATGCCAATGACACAACTGGTTTTTACACCATAGCCATTACATCAGATAAATGCCAATGAAACAAATGGTATATTACATCACAGCCGTTTTATTGGGATATATCTCAATGACATGGAGTTTTATTTTGCATTATAGCATTTCTATCGGTTAACATTTCACTAACATGAAGTTGCATTTTGTTACATAGCCTTGTTATTAGAAACTATATCGATGATATGGAATTGTATTTTCATCATAGCCGTTTTAATCGGGTTATATATCAAAGCCAGGAAGTTGTATTTTGTATCATAGCCATTTTATCGGAATATATAGAGTGTTTTTTGCATAAGAACAATTTCTATCGGGTTATATGTAAATTTAATGGAGTTGTATTTTACATCATAGCCGTTTTTATCGGGTTATATATCAAAGCCAGGGAGTTGTATTTTGCATCATTACCATTTTTATCGGGTCATATACCAATACCATGGAGTTGTATTTTGTATCATAGCCATTTTATCGAGTTATATACCAAAACCAGAAAGTTGTATTTTGCATCATAACCATTTTTATCGAGTCATATACCAATACCAGGGAGTTGTATTTTGTATCATAGCCATTTTATCGAGTTATATACCAATGACAGGGAGTTTTATTTTGCATCATAACCATTTTTATCGAGTTATATACCAATGCCAGGAAGTTGCAATTTGCATCATAACACTTTTTATCGAGTCATATACCAATACCACGGAGTTGTATTTTGCATCATAACCATTTTTATCGAGTTATATACCAATGCCAGGAAGTTGCAATTTGCATCATAACCATTTTTATCGAGTCATATACCAATACCACGGAGTTGTATTTTGTATCATAGCCATTTTATCGAGTTATATACCAATGACAGGGAGTTGTATTTTGCATCATAACCATTTTTATCGAGTTATATACCAATGCCAGGAAGTTGCAATTTGCATCATAACCCTTTTTATCGGGTCATATACCAATGCCAGGGAAATGTATTTTGCACCATAACCATTTTTATCGAGTTATATACCAAAACCATGGAGTTATATATGGCACCCTATATGGAGTTATATATGTTTTACAGCTGTATTTTGCATCATAACCTTTTTTATCTGGTCATAAACCAGTACCAGCGAGTTGTATTTTGCATCAGAACTCTTTAAATCTGGTTATATATCAAAGCCAGGGAGTTGTATTTTGCACCAGAACACTTTAAATCTGGTTATATATCAAAGCCAGGGAGTTATATTTTGCACCAGAACACTTTAAATCTGGTTATATATCAAAGCCAGGGAAGTGTATTTTGCACCAGAACACTTTAAATCTGGTTATATATCAAAGCCAGGGAGTTATATTTTGCACCAGAACACTTTTAAGTCTGGTTATATATTAAACCCAGAGAGTTGTTTTTGCATCATAGCCATATTACCGGTATATAAAGACAGTTATATATTGTATCGAAATTTTTTTATCGGTTTATATCTCAATGCTTTGTATTTTGCACCAAAGCCAATTTTCGGGATATATATCATAGCCATCAATCTGAAGAAAATAATCATCTCCTGTAGGGTTGTATCACAGTATAGCAATAAATTAAGAAACAGCATGTCATGGAGGGTTATATAATTAAATTTTAGTCATAAAAGCATGAAAAATATCTCATCATTGACGTGTAAATAACACCACAAACTCATCAATGATGTGTACATTACACCTTAAACTCATCAATGATGTGTACATTACACCACAAACTCATCAATGATGTGTACATTACACCATAAACTCATCAATGATATGTACATTACACCATAAACTCATCTCTGATATGTACATTACACCATAAACTCATCAATGATATGTACATTACACCACAAACTCATCAATGATATGTACATTACACCATAAACTCATCTCTGATATGTACATTACACCATAAACTCATCAATGATATGTACATTACATCATAAACTCATCTCTGTTGTGTACATTACACCATAAACTCATCAATGATGTGTACATTACACCATAAACTCATCTCTGATGTGTACATTACATCATAAACTCATCAATGATATGTACATTACATCATACACTCATCTCTGATGTGTACATTACACCATAAACTCATCTCTGATGTGTACATTACATCATAAACTCATAAATGATATGTACATTACACCATAAACTCATCTCTGATGTGTACATTATATCATAAACTCATCAATGATATGTACATTACATCATAAACTCATCTCTGATATGTACATTACACCATAAACTCATCTCTGATATGTACATTACACCATAAACTCATCTCTGATGTGTATATTACACCATAAACTCATCAATGATATGTACATTACATCATAAACTCATCTCTGATGTGTTCATTTCATCTTAAACTCATCAATGATATGTACATTACACCATAAACTCATCAATGATATGTACATTACACCATAATCTCATCTCTGATGTGTACATTACACCATAAACTCATCAATGATATGTACATTACATCATAAACTCATCTCTGATGTGTACATTACATCATAAACTCATCAATGATATGTATATTACACCATAAACTCATCTCTGATGTGTACATTACACCATAAACTCATCTCTGATATGTACATTACATCATTAACTCATCTCTGATGTGTACATTACACCATAAACTCATCTCTGATGTGTACATTACACAATAAACTCGTCAATGATGTGTAAATTACACCATAAACTCATCTCTGATGTGTAAAGCACACCGTAAACTCATTATGAACGTGTAAATTACACCATAAACTCATTATGAACGTGTAAATTACACCGTAAACTCATTATTGAAGTATAAATAACATTTTAAAGTCACGTATCCAATTCATGTTATAATAAATGACTTGGGTTGTACTTTACATCAAAGCCATGTAATAAGTTATATAGTACATCAATAGAGCTGTGTTTTATAGTCATGCAACAAGCAATAAAGAACACAATAGCCAATTGCCAGGTATAAGCGAATCTGAGATTGGTATTAAATAAAATATAAAACGATATTCCAAGAATGTTTTTTATTCAAACAGAACAGCTAATAAAATTACAAGTGAAGAGAGAATTAGATGTAGTAATAAAATGTTAATAAAAATCGTGTGTCGGCAAATCAGATAAATTGTTCGTAAAGTTTTTTGACAGGTCTTTATCAACTATTCCACAAGATATAACACTTTTTTATGTTTAACGTTGTAACTGAACCCTGTCTGCCTCCAGATTCAGATCAATAAAAAATACGACCCATATCTATATCATTTTCATATAAGTAATAATATTATGTTGTTTACTAACAAAACTACTATATTATTATACATTGTATTTCATATTTCGCGGAATGCTGTTATTGTTATTGTATTGTTCTACAATACATACACCCGAGCTGTGATTCCTAAAGTTGGTAGATGTTATCTGTATCATGTATGGTCGAACATACTTATATGTAGAATACCACATAACGTATTCAATTGTATGTCTGAGACTTTGTTAAGTAAATAAAATCTTATTATTTGTATAAAAATAACGACACAATGTTGACTATAATTAATAATATCACAAGAGTATATACTATCACAAAACGGTTACAAAGTGTATCAGTGTCAAAGACGAAAAGAAATTCCATAGAGGTCAAACATAATTGCACAGATGGAAATCAAGTCCCGCTCCAGCAAAGCTTAAACACATTGCGAAAAAGTCGAGAAAAAGAGACCGTACTTCTAGTTAAAATTACACCAACTTATATTATACATTTTAGGCACGTAATCAAATATGTTTGACTAGTAATTTTGGAAGCAATGACTTAAAAACTGCAGGAGGTGGAAGGGACACTAACCCGTAAGATTTATCATTTTTTGAAAAAACAAAAACAACAACAACAACAACAACAACAACAACAACAACAACAAAATGTGTGCTACAATTATCTAGAAATGCACACATTTGTTTAGTAAAACTCTCATATTAAACAAAAACTTGCATAATAAATGTACAACCTAATGTGTATGTTTACTTCAATGTTACAAGTTAATTGGCACTGAGAACGAACAGAAGGTGGCTACATTGATTTCCAGATTTACTATAGTTGAAAGGGAACTCATTGTTTGACCTCTGATCATAAATGAAAAACACTTTTATTTCATTTATTTAAGAATTACATAGAGACAAAATACAACACTCAACTATGATAACAACACAAAGCCGTAACTCCCTATAAATTTGCAAGGTGGCATTACAATTTCCAAATTAAAAAAAAATAGAGATCAATGAACCTTTTTTTTGACATGGGCAAACACATTTTTATCTATCATACAATAGTGGTACAGTGTGTATTAAATAGACTCATTGACATTTTTAAGGATTAAAAACCTAAGACAAGATATATCGTTTTGTTTTTTAATTATTTTGTTTTAAAAACGTGGGAGGGTCTTTTCATTAGGAGTGGCCTGTAATAAGGATTTTACTGTACAAATATCAAAATAATAACAAACATCTGAAGCAGCTGAAGGATGCTGACTCGTAGAATGAGAAATAATTAGGTTATAAAACTGTTTTGTTGGTTTTAATTTCTACAAGAGACTGATAGCTTTACTACATAGTCACTGCAAAAGAAAACAAACACATACCAACCTCAAACATGTAGCACTCTTCAGCTTAAACATGTTTTAAAACTACAGTCAGTTTACAGTCAAGTATATAGAAGCATGTATTCCAATATACTGAGCAACAGGGCTTAAAACACAATACAACAACATCATCATCATCAACAACAACAAAAACAACAACAACAACAACAACAACAACAACAACACAATAGACGCTTACAAGTCTTCCTCTCAACCCCGACTATTGTTGAAATGAATTAAACGTCATCTTCTTTTTTTGATATATTAATATTGAATAGACAAAACAAAATGTGTTTAACAATTAAAAGTTGACTTAATGTCTTCTGAATAGTAAATCATACAGAACTAACATAATTGTAGAGTAATTTGTGTTTTATAATCATAGTTTCATGTTATGTTCCAGTGCAAAAGGTATCAACTAACTAACAAAGTTACATAACAATTGGTGTTTTACAATCGTTCAATACAACATTAAGTGTCTTTGAGATAGTTTGTATTTCAGATCGTCCAGGAAAGACGTTAGTGTATGCAGGTGTCGTAATACTGATTTCCTTTAAACGAGCTTGTTCGTTGGGGTAGTGATGTAGTCACTATTGAAGGTGTTATTACCGACTGGCGGGAGTGGACTGTCACGGTCACTGAATGCCGAGTTACCTCGATGCAGCATGGGGGTCCCAGCTGTATTGGAAGGGACGGGACTAGGACCGGCTCTGAGACCGCCGTAGACTGTTCCTGAATCGGGGTTCAGGTAGGACGGACTCTGTGTCTTAGGGTCAGAAGGAGCGAGGAAGATTGGCCACTAGAACTTGCTGTGTAGTGCTGGGATAGATTGACTGTCCAGACAAGGGTCGTTTCTCATTGGGGTATGCCCCATGCCCTATCTTTGTTGCAACTGGTGGGCGGGGTGTAAATCCACCCATGTTGAATTTCATACTAGTGAACGTGTCTTCTCTGAAAAGAACATCTTCAGTCGTCTTGCCACCGCTGCCAAGATAGTGCGTGCCCGTCATTCCATTGTGCATATCTGTAAAACACAATAGGCGTTTGAATTACAAAACATAAATATGTTAAACTATTTTTGAATGAGGGTTTATAACACTGTTTAGATTATAAATGACACTTATTTGTTGAGATACAACTCAAAATGTTTAAACATCATACATGACTCTGAGTAAAGCTCCACAAGTAACTGGTAAACGTTATCACATAAAGTGCTCAAACCGAGTTGGAATTGACCACACTAGCGAGAAGAACATGATCCTGATGATTTTCGACCACTTGGCCACGAATGACCATACATAGAGATAAAGGTGTAGGACACAATTATTGTATCATGAGTAATAGGTGGATTAATATTAATACTCTGACCTTAGATTTCAGTACATTTATACGAACAAACATATATGTTAAATGTCATATTAATTTCTTAATAACACATTAGTTGTGCGTATGACTTAACAAATTATTAAATGACTTGAATCCGCTATTACGATTGCATCGATCACATGTCCACCCATAGAATGTAAACAAAATAAACAAGAACTTTTTAAAACAAACACATGTGTGTCAAGAACCGCCCATGCGTTGTCAGTATAGTATAGCCATGCTCCAAACGTTGATTACGTTGAATTGTGATCTTAGTTGATGCATGCTCCACTATTTTATTTAGTTATTACAAATTATTTTCATAGACTTTTATAAACTGACTCTTTGTAATAATAACATACACACGTGCACAAAGCTCCGATGGAGCATAAATAATGTCGATTAGGTTATATAATGAAAATTATTCCAAAATTAGAAAGCTTCAGTCGATCGGTTTGCTGCTTCCTTTCAGCGCTCTTATTCTAGAAGCACACTTTACGCCATGAACTATAAAAAGTAGTATTTAATGGGAAACGTTATCAGTACAAAACTGCCAATGATTCATTCAATAATGTGTTTATCACATGTCAGCCAGCTAATGCGATATTTAGTGATTTGTCGGATATTTGACAAAAATGTTAACTTTCTTAAAAGAAACCAAAAGGGGAGGTCAGAAAGCTAGTTTAGTAGGGCTACTTTTGGTAAAATGATGGAAGGTGGTTTGCCCACCAAATGACCATGTGTGCTGAGTTGTTCAAAGTTCTCTTAGCTGAACACTACTTTAGGCGAAACATTGAATACTCAATATCATTAGAATAGGAAGGTTTTCATATCAAGTACAATGGTTTATAGTAAAATAATCATATATTTGTGCACGATTGCTAGTAAATAGTTTCTCCTGAAGTATTAAATCTCAAATGATTCAGAAATTAAGTTTAAGATAGCGCACAATCTTAATTTGGGTTTTAGTAAATCGCATGTTCATGTACATTAAACTGAACTAAACTAAAGACTTTTTTGACAACGAGCAACTTGACTTTCATGCAACTATATATCATGCTTATCACACCAATTCGCTATTAATTCAGTTACAAAAAACAACAATTATTAAACATGTTAAATATATGTCTAGAATATAACACTAATAAAATAAACTGGCCGCGGTGCGGTGCTGTGCAGCTAGATCAGCCGCAGGTTAGTTGGGTATTAGATTGGTTAGAATTTCGTGACTGCGAATTGTGTTGAAGATTGGGTTATAGTTACTCAAGTTAAGAATGGAGCATTCGTATTTTTCATACAACATCATACCGCGGTTATAGATACGGTTCGGTAGAGCTTTAATTTATTCGTCACAATATACTCACATACACTACCAAGGTAGAAATATATCGCTCCTGTTCATACTCATTCAACATGAATTGCAAAGAGCGCGCCTGCTTTTGCCAAAATAACCTTCTTTTTACCTGGTCCTCACAACCAGGATAAACTAAAGCAGATTTGCAAGGTATGTTGTGACGCATCAAACGAGTCACGTTATTTAGTTTTAATTTCAATCAGATTCCTCATGTTGGTATATATATATAACGATGAATTGCATTCCTTTTTGAAGGTCGTGAAACAGTATGTTCGTACTATTTATTTTTAGACTAGAGTTATCGTTACAATTTTATCATTTCGATTCAAATATCATTTTAGTCACGTTTGTTTTCTGGCTTAAAATATTTTAAAAAAATCTTAGTTTTTATAAATGATTACGAGGTGCTTTAAGAATACATTTATTTTTCAGATATTCATAGCATTACGCACGTAACATAGGCTTAACAATTTTAACTACAAGATTGCCAAACTTTATTTTTATTCCAACTTTATATCTTTTATATGCCACCCTACTTCCCCCCCACTCCGAATAGGGCCCATTAGATTAAATTGTTATTTTTAAATTAATATGTTAAAGCAGACGTTTCGTACAAATGAAATAGAACATAACCTAACATGAATGTCGCATGTTTCAATAACATGTCTCATGTGTCGCTTGTTACACAAGAAATATTTTTCAACCTGACTATCCTTACAACCCGTGTTACTTGGCAACACAAATCATTCCACGTTTATAGAAAAAAAAACACAGAGCTTATAGTTAAAACATTTTTAACCAATGTTTTTTTAAAATATGACCAATTTGTTAACATAATATTCCCAAACTGCACAAAATTGACCCACTTAATCATTTAGTTGTACACAATAAACATTTTTTAAAATCCTTCGCTTTTCATTAGTTAAAAATATTTGCACTACACATTGGCCATATATCATTTATTGACCAGCTAATAAGTTATGCGTTCAGTTCGCTACGCCTCGTTATTTAATTTTGTGAGAAGATCTTTTAATGACTCATAACCTACGCTTATAAAACCATAAACAATTTTTGTGACAATGTTACAGGCATACGTTATAAAGGTATCTCCTAAAACACATAAATTACTTATAACCTATGCTGCTAAAACGATAAGCAAGCTTTGTCATAATGTTACAGACATGCGTTGTAAAGGTTTCATCTAAAGCACATTAATAAACGTATAACCTGTGCTGATAAAACCATAAGCAAGCTTTATTATAATGTTACAGGCATACGGTTGTAAAGGTATCTCCTAAAACACATTCAATTACTTATAACCTATGCTGCTAAAACGATAAGCAAGCTTTGTCATAATGTTACAGACATGCGTTGTAAAGGTTTCATCTAAAGCACATTAATTAACGTATAACCTATGCTTACAAAACCATAAGAAAGCTTTGTTATAATGTTACAGGCTTCCGTTGTAAAGGTATCACCTAAAACACATTAATTTATTTATAACCTATGCTGATAAACTATAAGCAAGCTTTATCATAGTGCTACAGGCTTTCGTTGTAAAGGTATCACCACCTAACGTATCTCCTAAAACACATTAATTGGCTTATAACCTATTCTGATAAAACCATAAGAAGCTTTGTCATAATGTTACAGGCTTCCGTTGTAAAGGTATCACCTAAAACACATCAATTACTTATAACCTATGCTGATAAAACCATAAGCAACCTTTATCATAATGTTACAGGCTTCCGTTGTACAGGTCTCTCTTAATACACATTATACGTTAGATCAGGGAATACATTAGGCAAGGAACAGCACACAACCACACACGTGGAATATACAGGTAAACAGGTGAGTATTGTAACATAGCTGGTTACACAAAACACATATAAGCTTTACCATATGATTGGCTTGAGAACGCCTTGACACTAAATCTCCGTGCTACAATTCACAATAACAAGATCAACACATTGGAATACTACAGTTAAAAAACTAAATAATACTAATCTATGTCGGATATATACTGAACGGAACAGCTAACCCACCATTTTTGTATTTTCAACATCTTCGTCAAAATATTGAGCAGCGTTATTAACATTTGTAGACGACGTTAACATACAATCATGTAATGAATTTACATAGCCCAATTGCGAAATTAACATTTGTAGACGACATTAACAGACAATCATGTAATGAATTTACATAGCCCTATTGCGAAATTAACATTTGTTGACGACGTTAACAGACAATCATGTAATGAATTTACATAGCCCTATTGCGAAGTTAACATTTGTAGACGACATTAACAGACAATCATGTAATGAATTTACATAGCCCTATTGCGAAATTAACATTTGTAGACGACGTTAACAGACAATCATGTAATGAATTTACATAGCCCTATTGCGAAATTAACATTTGTAAACGACATTAACAGACACTCATGTAATGAATTTACTTAGCCCAATTGCGAAATTAACATTTGTAGACGACGTTAACAGACAATCATGTAATGAATTTACATAGCCCAATTGCGAAATTAACATTTGTAAACGACATTAACAGACACTCATGTAATGAATTTACTTAGCCCAATTGCGAAATTAACATTTGTAGACGACATTAACAGACAATCATGTAATGAATTTACATAGCCCTATTGCGAAATTCTATACTATTACTCATACGCACCTGTTTGGTACGAAATAAATATGTTGCTTTGATACTTTTTGTGAAAATACATAAATTGCGATGTTGCGAGTTAGCTGTCCCATTCAATATATGAGTTAATCTTCCATTTAGTGTGACTTACACATCTTACATTTTGTATATCATTTTTACTGCAAAAAACACTTATTGCACAAGTTTGGTGTGATCGTAATCTATTTCGGCTGCAGACGGATAGAATCTATTCCAGAACCTGATATCGCCGGAATCAGGTCTATTAATCCCCAATGAAAAGCAATGCCTGTCCCACAATTCATGGCAACTGAACGCTTACTTAACTGTCGTGTAATTTAAATTTTCTCTAAAGCAATTAACCCATCAACGTGCTCATACGTGGCTTTCCAAACATTGGTATTTAACGGACCCAATCGGGAGAGTTGGGTCCGTTCGGATATGGCCAAGCGTTGTTCGGACTGTGATAAAAGTGCTTGGCAATTCTAATACCTATTTTGCATTATTTATCATTTTGTTCAAAACTTGAATTTTTATGGATTTAAATGGAAGTTTTCACCTCACTCCTGAATAAAACACACAACAAGACCTGCATATATACAAAAGTGCCACAAAACACAATTTCATTTAGTTAACTCCCAGAACAATAAAGGCAGTGAATGGTTTGAACAAAAACATATACGCTTACGACAGTGACTTTATTTTAACAGTGAAACATAATTCAAATTTTAACAATATGTGTATCTTGGTGGTTTTAAAGTTCCAGATGTCAATTAAATGAAACCCAACAATATCAAGTGCTTCCTTTTGATACCTAAAATCACAAGTAATGTTTATTGGTTAAGGAGTTTTATACTGTAAAACTGACTTCACTATCCCCACTATGGCGATAACTATGACTACTGGAGTTTGGAAAATATAAAACTTCCACCCACGAGATGGTATCAAGAGAAACTCTTCAGTTCATAATCTCTCTCATATTAACTAATTTTATTTGAATATTCCTTCATTACAATCTAAAATGCCGGGAAATGACCACGAGAAAGGTATGTCGCTTTGCTTGTTTTAGTGTTTTTTAATTTTTATGGTGATTGTTATGCCAAATGCAATGTTTTATTGATTTTGATAAAAATGAGATCATTATACTATTTGTAGGACATTAATCTTACAAAATAAGCAGTTAAAAATTGGCAACTCATAAAAATATTAATCTTTGAAAAACTTTCATAAAGAACAAAGTTTCTGGTTGTTTTTTTTGTTTTAGAAAATATTCATTTACTACACCTCACCCACTTAACAATAACACATAAAAATAATTACACTTTTTTTTTTATATCCGATGGCGATAGTAAGAACTTTCGAAATTGATAATTAAAAGAAAATCATAGGTTCGCGTGCTTTTTAAAATTATTTTTTTTTATCAAATTACTTTAAATAGTTTATATTTTAAAAAAATTGTTTATATTTGATAACAGCAGAAACTAATTTGTGGCATGTATGTTTCAGTTTCAAAATAGTTTAAAAAAAGTCTTATAATACTATAAACACGTGCACAACAGATTGAAAAGAAAGAGAAGAAAATAAAAGAAATATTTTCTCTTTTGACGTTTTTTTTTATTCCAGTTGAAGTTACTCCTGTCCCCTTTTTTTATTGGTAAAAATATAATGCCAAAAGTCGAAAAAAAAATCCTTCATTAAGACTGAAACAACGTTCATTATTAACGTCGCCAAAGAGGACGTTAGCCAATCATTTGTAAATGTACCTGTAACGTGTGTTCGAAAATAAGAAACTAAATAATCAACATATCTGATTATATATAAATGCATTATAAAGTTTTTTTTAGACAAGAGGTTTGATATCACCGTGTTCACGTTACTTAGTATAAATACAAAATAAAGATTTAAATCTAACCTAATATTTGGTGACATGAAGTTCAATAGTATATTATGCTATAAATATTAGTTTAATTGTGGTTTCATAAATAGCTGTATTTATGGCTAATATTATAATTAAGTGTTTCTCAATTCCAGTTCCAATTACCATGTCTAAGATATATACATAGGTACTATTTAAATATGGACAACAAAATCGCTCTATAACTAGTGGTCTATGTTATATACTGCACTAACTAAAAGGTAATATTTAAACTTAATGTTTCTAAGTATCAACACTAATGATAGTCTCTAAGATATATTATGCTATATATACGGAGATTGCTTTTATTAAAAAAATCTATATAAGTAAACCTTTGTGTCAAAACAAAACTTGGGGGGACACATATAGCATTTTTGATAATTATCACTAAACAATTTCAGAAAATTATACACATGTAACTAAATGATATAAATATGAAATTTTCATACTCAAGCATGTATGTGTACACATATTATTTTGTTTTATATCTTTATAGGGCCGGTATAACTCTGGTAAATGATCGACATACGTCCACTTTCGCACATTTTACAGTAAATTGATCACTAAAAAAGAAAGCTTCAGGAAGTAATAGTTAAATAATAGTAGAATAATCTCCATATAGGTGTACATTTACAAGTGTCAATATTAAGTCTAATTTAATCATTGATTTCAACGTTACGTAACTCCTTGAATGAACCATTATAGAACTTTGACGTTAATTTTCCCATATTTACATTGGTGACGTACAATAAAGAATATTTTATATATACCTTCGTTGCGTTAATAGTAATAAAATCAATGAAACTACATATTTAGATAGATACTGACGTTTTTCAATTAAAACTAATGTCGTCACGCTAGATTGACACCATGGGTAAAACTGTTTTAAAACAAATTAATATATATTTTTGTCTGTCATTCCGATAACATCTAATCGAAGTGACACATGTTCTGATATATTACTAAAACATGCGAAAGGAGTTGTCTTTTAACTGTTCACCAGGCTTTTTTAGCAACTGAAACCGACATAAAAGGTCTACGTTATATAGTTTGGTTCGTTAATTGCATATGTAGATATATACTTTTCAGAAAAGTAAAAATAAAGGTAAAACACATCAAATTTGTAACTTTTGGTAAGATTGTATTTTTAAGAATAAATGAGATCAATTGATTAGGCACTTACTGTGTGTTTTGGTTTTAGGTTTGATGCAGACTCTCCATGCAACAAGACCAATGACAGCAATGAGAACAGCAACAGCAACAATAACAATGGCAGCAATAATTCCTGGGTGGAGTTTATCGTGATCATCATCATCATCACTGTCCTGGAATAGAGAATCATTATAACGACATATAATAAAACAGTAGAAAGCGCATGCAGCTCGATTCGAAGCAAGAAAAACAGAAAAAGTCAGAAACTAATTTTCCGAGTGATAGTGACTCGTCACCACTATTCATCCTCCTTAAGGTGAGTGTTCCAAAACAGCGGAAAGGACACTCATTTGGCATTGGAACCAAACGAGCAGGAAAGTAGATTAAATTGTCGATTGAACGGAAGTGAATGGTCAGCACTAGTGGTTCATCTTACTCTTTGTCATTTTATTATTACTTATTGATGTACATTATACGTATAACTTGCTTTCAGATGTATATACTGGTGTATGCTCTTAATCAAGCAAAACTAACTTACAATCGCTCCACAGGACACTCCGTAAAACGTGCTGTTATTGATCGTCATGTAGGGAGATAGTGTGAGAGTGTAGCCTCCGTAGGAATATTGGGTGTTATTGAAAACACTGTCACAAAGGGCGTATGCCGTGGCGTTAACGTCACCCACGGAGCCATCCACTATGAACGTTATAATGATACTACCTGAAAAATAATACAAAATTACATGGAATAGTTCAGTTTATTTATTATTTTACATTGTTTTGTGACACAAGTTAATAAAAAACAATCTTCCTATATGGACTCGGTAATAAGCATATGTAAAACAAGTGTTTTGCACTTAGGACGCATCACATGGCCTTGGACACTTATATCCTGGGTCCAATATTCCACCACATAACCATTGTCTCAACGCAGAAGCGTAACTGAAATATATTTCACAAACTTTGCATAATTTTGTGTATGTATGTATTTAAAGACATTCCAAAATATGGCTACGTCCACAAATATTATGGTCAACTCCTGTAAGATGGGGGCCTTCTACATTCCATAAACGATGAAACTACTGGTATCAGCAACCTCATGAATTTGCTCCTTCACTTATTTTGATATCTTTTGATGTGTAATCATTGCAAAATCAATTTCAACATTGCCACTTGTTCCTTTTATAACTTAAATCAAAGTACTTGTACTAAGTAGATAATTCGGGTAATGACATTTTGACTACCACCCTGTACTTACCTTCTCTTATCGATCCAGGACTTAGTCTGACATTTGGATATAGGTTGGCCATCTCTTGAAGCATCTGCGATTCAAACTCATTCGCTTTGTCTGTTGTGGACAAAACTTTGCTATAGTCAACATCAAATTTGACCTAGAAAAACAGATAAAATATGTTTTTGAAACAATACCTTGAAAATTGTAAATAAACTATAAAACATAGTAATCGAACGTGTCATCCTTTGAGTGACCATAACCAATTTTATTTCATTTACGTTTAACAATTTAAATTCGTGGTAATATTTGCTTAAACAATAAACATGGTTCTTTTAAAATTTGTATATATATTTACCTTTGCCAAATGAATATACAGATTAAGGGCCGTAACAATTATTATAAGATTTGGTAAGCTGAAGAAGTTGTCAAAGATATTTGAATTTATGTGAATACTCTGTACGATTGGCTAAAATACTCGTTCACTGATAAATGCACATGCTAGCGCGGTCAAAGGTAGAACAAGTACTTAATGTTACTTTTTGAGATGCATCTGGTCGAGCTTGGGATCGAATCCGAAACATCTGGCATCAACTATACTACGCTTCGCTGGAGGTAATCAACGGCCAAGAAAACCAGTATGGAGTGTTGTTTTTGGAAGGAATCGGATCGAGCTGGGTATAGAACCCGCAACCTCTGTTGTGAAGGCCAGCACTCTATCTCTTACACAATCGCTCCGAAGTAGGTAATTAACAAGACAACCATATGATAGAAACAGGGTGATCAGAAAGAATCAATGGAAGTGTAAAATAGTGTATCTCTGTGTATCATCACATTCTATCTAAGATTAAACACCTAATCTGCGGTTTGATATGAATGATACTTATACAGACCTGGATTTCGTTGGTATCTTCAGGTACCATGCCGACGTGACTGGCATCAATTACTGCAACCCTTTGATTCAACGTTAAGTTGAAGCCAGCTGGTGATGAGACAACAACATATTGGAGGTAGTAGACTCCGACACCGGTAATTGCAAGGTCTGGAAAAAGGGCTTGACCGGAACTCTCGTCAAAGCTGATAGTTGTTGTACCGCTGATGTCGCCGTATTTTGTAGAACCTAGCACTGTTGCTGTCACTGCCCAGGTGTGGTCCTATCAAAGTACAAAGTTGTTCATGACATACATCATGAAAAGTATACACCTCTTCATTAAATGCATACTTATATCACTAACACAATGCTACATGCATTAACACTATGCTGATGTATACTTATAAATACTTAGGGGTCTCTAAAACTAAATATATATTCATTCTAATTAATAAACTTGATGCATACTTATTCATATCAGTTTATGTAACGGGTTTAGTATTATTATAGTTCCTTCCAAACAGTACTGCAGGAACGTCTTTAATAATCCATGAACACCCCCATCCCCCAATTTAGATACAGAATGAACAACTCTGATATTGTATAAACCTTACCCGCCAGGCGATATCTGTAATGATTTCATTAGTGTTTTCATCTCTGAGATCCAAGGTCACAGTGAATTCTGAGTTTTTCACAGCAAAACCACTTGTCGTTTGATAAACATTGGCTTTCAATGGCCGTGAAGCAACATCAAATGGATCTGAAGAGAGTGTGAAATTCTCGGCCACACTTGGGAATGTTACGTTGAAGTCTAATATGTAACCGGTTCCCATATGCGAAATAGTGAGTTCAGTGAAGTTCATCCATCCATCAGATGCAGTGACTGTCGTATTTCCCCCAAGGACAGCACTTGGGTGGCCGGTACCTGCTCTTATACTGACGGTTAGTTGCCATGGATATTCGGATGTTCCAAGTTCAGATACCACAACGCCCTAAATAAAAAACAGGATGTGTTTTTAAGAAAATAATCTGTATAATAGGCAAAAGTGTATTTTTTTTCTAATTTTCAGTGACCTTTAAAATCTAATTTTAATAAAAAGCGGTTTAAAACAGGAGGGTTGCAATTGCTTATCTGTACTTAAACATTAATGAATTAATGAATTCACATCACAAGTACTAAAACTGAATTGATTTTAATACGAAATACAGCAATACAGCAATATAGCCTCATTCACAGTGTAAAAATAAGAAATTACTTCTTCAAAAGTGTCTAATCTGAAAATCAGAATTTTGAGATAAATATCAGAACATTTATTTAGAGCAATATTGTCAGTTTCAGTGAAAACATTTTTTTTGTCATCAAGAGAACATGTGTATGCGGTAAAGATTGAACATTGCAGTGCTCACTGTTCTTGCTATGTCATTGTTATTATTCTAACACAATCATGGACAAAGTTTGGTTTCTCTGGACTAAACAGAATCAAAGCAACAAAAATAACCAAAATCAAACTTCATTACAAAACTATAGATAAAGTTTAATGATTTCAGATGAACTATACACAAAAACTTGGCAGTTTTATGCTAAATTTTACTTTTCCATTGAGGTCAATGTCATCTGTTGGAACACGACATGAGTTTGAGCAGTAAACCGAATGTATTTAATATGGGACAAATAATTTGAAAGGAAGAAACGGAGCTAATGGCAAAAACAATTTTGACGAATCTGAGCAAAACAGTTTCTTAGAAACGAAACGAAAAGCAAAACAAAAGTTACATATATGTAGAGGTCAAGGTCAAATTAATAATTTGCAGATATCAGGTTAAAAATCCCTCGAGCAAATAATGCATGGCTATGAATAGTACTACCCAATATACATCCATAAACGAGAGAAGCTGGCTCAAGGTAAAATAAAATCGATTCCAACTAGCCCAAGAGAAGAAGCGAGGACAGATTCTTCATTCCAAAGTTAAAAAGAACCGTAACTTGGCCGATAACCACCGAACCACAACGCAAAAGGGACATACACAGCCAGATCCCAAATTGGTCGTTCTGAATCAATAAAAGTTTCATTAAATGCGAGTGTTTGTTCAAGTGAATAACCACTGGCAAGATTTGTAATTCCAACATGCACAACTAGACCTCAAACTACTACTTCCGAGCAAGTTTCGTCTCATTCCGACCAGAGATGTGGAAGAAGTTCTGTAGGCAAACATTTGTGACAGAGGGAGTGACAGACGGACGATCAGACAGACGGAAAACACAAAAATAATTTGTCTTCAGTGACGGGATATATTTAGCCTTGATTTTCATATAATTATTTTGAAGAATGTTTTCGCTTCTGTCTACTACATGCACTGTTATTCTAAATTACGAACCAACTACATCAAAGTAAAGTACAATTCAAATGGTCAGGTCAGACATTTAGTAAGAAACAAATCCTACCGATATATCGAGCGCCTGAACTTTGGGTTGTGTTTGTAGTGCCACACCTTCATACAGAGGCACTGGGGCCGCAGTAAATACCAGTTCAACAGGACTTTGTGCTGAGTATACTACAAGTTCTTCAGCGGCTTCAAGTGTTGGTACTTCTACAGAGTTGCAGGCTCCAGAAACATTAAAGTTTTCCGAAATGGAGCCGACTTGGCATTCGTTGACAATATCAGAAGCAATCACGAGCAACGCCGAATGTTCTAAACTGTCACTCACGGTGTCATTTAGACCTACAACAAAAAAGATATGACTGACAACCCAGGATATTTGTTTTATGACTCGATTATCTAAACAATTATAAGTAGTGTAGTTATTGAAATAGAGAATGTTCACAATTAATAATGTTACTAAATCATTCTACCAAAATATTTTGTCTTAACATTTGGTACTCTTTCTGAGCAAATATACCTAAATTATCTTTCCTAAAGTATAATACCATCATTGAACTATTTCACCCTAATTATACGTCTTAAAGACTGATACATCACCACTAAACTTTCTATCCAAACTTTTTGCTCTTTGGTTTGATACCATCACCGAACCATTATATCCAAATTGTATTCTCAATGTTTAATACAATTACTGAAACGTTCTACCTGAACAATCAGCCTATGATGAAGGGGCCTATGAAGCGGGAGAACGCAAATCTTCTAGAATAGGGGTATTTAAAAATGGAAAAATAATGAATGCAGTGATAGAAAATATGATCAAATGTTTTAATAGTGTCATAAATATGTATAATATCAATGTTTTGAAACATATTAATCATATTCTTTCATATCTGATGGCAGTGAGGGGTTTAGACAGTAAGAAAAAAAAACTATAAGGTTTGAGTGGCAAATAATAGGTCCTAATTTCGGCCCCAAATTCAGATGATTTAACTTACTGCTTGAAGGCTCATCTCCGATCTCAACTAGCACCACAACGCCTGTGCTAGATCTACGACGACGTCTTCCTGACCCAGAAGCACTCACAACGCTCGCTATTCTAACCTTTGTGAGTGAAACGCCCAAGAAGGCGGCAAGATTTTCTATAATATTTTCTCCAAAGAATGTGTCAGTAGTCATGGCTGGAAGAGTGAATGATACAACAACAGTTTCCCTTGTCTTGACGTCTATTCGTTTTGGTCCCTTGATAATGAAAGAGATCAGACCGGTATTCCTGTCAATAAAGTTGGTTCCTGAAGCATTTGCAAGCATGGGGGTGTACTCATCACCTGTGGAAAGAAGAAATTAATAATTTTAATATATGTTGTTGGTGAAGGTAACATTGCAAACAGCTGCTTAAGTATTCATGTTTAAATCACCAACAATTTCTAACCTGGTAAGAATAACTTGTAGGAGCGGCAATCGCACAACCGTCAATTCGATACATATCAGCTATGTGTCATTAATATATGGCATACAATCGTTCGGCAAATTAACATGAATAATTCATAAGAACCTTGCACATTTGAGGAAAATATCTAATATTTTACAACATTTGAATAAGAAGATGTATTTAAAACTTGCACAAGCGCCATCATGAGGCGTTTAAATATCTTGAAGTATATTATTGAGATTTTACGGTTTTAAAACGTTTTTTGTAATGTTTTCCACAGATCTAGGACATTTTGTTTAGCTTGAACTTATATTTTCTTACAATTTTATTTTGACATATCACGTTAAATAAATCCCTGAAAGTAAAGCAAGCATAACCCATTGACGGCCACAGTGTCTTGCTCAAGGACATCACACGTAGCCGTGACGAGTGATCGAACCCACGATTTTTTTAATTCAGACTTAGATGGTTAACCATTCAACCATGTACTGTACACCATTATTTGCAGTCACTGTCATTTACAATATAAGTTATAACACAGATTTTCATGCAAAATGCTAATGAGGTTGGTAGGCCTGGTATGCGCTATTGAATATGACTGGGACTCGGTCCCTTTTCCACATATTCCACATTATACACGACACCGAACATGTGTTGTTTAGTGGAATACTTCAGATGCAGGTATATGAATCTGACTAGAACTACTGTCAGTCCTCCCTCGAGTAACCAGTAAATAAATTGCGGACAAGCTGGGTTCGAAACAAAGACTTCAGAGTTAGGAGGTAGGTGATCTCGAGAAAGGGCTTTAGGACTATGATGGACTCTTATCTGAGATGAATCTCCATTTGATTTTTTACATATTAAGCTGAAAGAGGAATCCATAAGCTTCATCAGCCTCACCATCTTCTTAACGCACATCCAATATGTTGTTTATAAATCAATCAGAGAAGCTACAAATAAAGTCCTGTCCTATTGCTTGTATGTTACCTTTTGGCATATCCATAATGTAATTTCCATTTTTAATCCTTGCGTTTGTTGCCATGACAAGTTCATTATCTACATACACATCAAGTCTATTAGGTCTGGAGTACCACACAGACAGTTTAATAGCTTCAGTGTCTTCTGAATTTAGTAGATAGTATCGCATGTGCAACGGTGTTGTACTGGTAAAGTACATCACATATTCTTTTTCTGGAACAAAAACAAACTCTATTTTAACGAAAAAGACGCACATTTATAAATATACGGATGAAATAAGTAAGCGAGTCGTTTCATATGACCATTTTTATAATATAAATAATAAAAATTTAATCTCATTTTTTTACAAAATGTTAATGCCTTTGGATTATTCAAATGGTGTTTTCGTATTTTATATAGGTTTTATGTTTTGTAAAGGTTTAAGAACGGAAACATCTTTATGTAAAACAGTTTTTTTTGTGAGATGAAATTGTTAACTGTATCAAACTTTCTTCTAAACTACCTAACTATAGAGTACGTTTGTTAGGATACAAAATTTTCTTTAAAAATGCATCACAGTTAATATTCTGTATCATGGTAGTACGTTATCTTCTCATTTCGTTTAAATTACATATTTTGAAGTTGCACAATATCCAAATAGATCTCGTTGTTATTGATTATGTTTAAATAAGTATGTTTGTTTCTGACTCAAGTTCAATTTTAGAATATGTTATTTTTAACTACCGTAATAAGGCCCGTTTACAACCCCGTCTGCAGGGGTCGGGGCCATCCCGCTTCAAACCAGACAATAATACCAGGTGTAGAAAATAAGCACAATTTGCGAGCAATAAAACATATAATTGCATATAATAGTTCAATACTTTTAATATAAACTATAGGCTAAGAGAGGAAATTTCATGATACTTAATAAGCAAACAAATGTCACCCTATATCCAGATACAGTCTGCACAAGCATCTCGTTAGCATAGATTGACGAAACAGAATAGTTATATTTCAAGAGATGATTTTTTTTTAAAGAATGCAATAATCAACAAATCAATTGTTTTGCTTCAATTCTCAATAAGTAATTTATAGTAACAATGTTTTCTTTCCTTTGTTTTGAATACACAATATGTCTTTTTTTTATGCAGCGTATTGTATTAATCAATAAAGTGTATTTTTTCCCCCAAATTTACAGCTATTCCTGTAGCTCCATTATTCCAGTTCAATTCAAATACAATAGTCTGTTATTGGTGATTGACAGACTAGCTAATGTTTCAGATAACAACCATGATAGTAATAGAACGTGGAATAACAACTTCCCCCACACTCACACCACCCAAATATTTTTTTATAGTGACATCATGCCAGTATCTGGACCGTGTGATACAGCATTTATGTTCATTTACCGTTTCATTATTAAAGGACACAAATCAATCTTGATATGTTTTTATCTTAACATAGTTATTACAATTGTATAAACAAGATCCAAATATCAAAAAGTTAGTAGGCTGGGGTCGGTGTAACTAAACATCTCAAATCAAATTTCTCATTTTTTCTAAAGCATTTCTTGAACTCGTTACACATTAAATGAAGTCTTGACAAATCTATACTCATTAGTAAAGGATAATAGGCACAATGAGCAATCTAAATGAAGTGTTAACATTCCAAAAATTTAAGATGAGGTGTTTAGTGAAACTAGGGTCAGACTATCAATTTGTTAACATTAAATGAAGTCTTGACAATTTGTAAATTGTTTAAAGGCGTACGTGATACCCCATTGGCGAATAACATGTTTAGTCATCTATGTCAAAAAGTATAAATTATATTTTACTTTCAGTACTATATATCGGTATGATAATTTTTTGTAAAACGCATTAATACGAGTAGCCACACATACGTTGCTATGGTGATGATTCTTAATTATGTGTATTTAGAAAAATACGTTCGAAATCACATATGATTACAGACATGTATATGGTATTGTAATAACATCAACTTTTATTTGAAATAAACATCAAAGAAAACAAGTGACAACAAAAGTCTACGGACTTGTCAGACACCACTCGTGCTGTCATAAATATGAAGTGTCAAATATTTAGAGATACTTATTTCCTTAACTTGATAACTTGACAACTTGACAACTTAATACCTTTTTATTCAGACAATCCAATGGGCTTAAAAATCCCGTTAGATCACAAACAAATACATATATGATATGAGGATAATACACTTGAATACAAATGTAATACAAATTTAACAAAAGAGTACCGGTATCCTAATACCAATATAAGGTAAATATATTTATCCCAAAAGTAATTACATATTCGATAACTTATTGTAATCTATTCGGTCTAGGCTCCGCATAGCAGCCTCTATCTTTAGCCTGTTCTATAAAACTCATAACCCATGATCATATGATTTTATGTATAAACATGAGGATCTGGGGTCGTATTCGCCAATTATATTCTAAGACTTTGAACTCAAGAATGAATTTTGAAAAGCACGCCATTTATGAGACCAAAATGTGCAAGCATGTAGCGACATCTAATGTAGAGCCAAATAAACTCTCATAATTACTCCATATGTCATGGTAAACTAGATATCTAAGGTTGGAATTTGGATTTTCAAGTTCAAGTTAAAGATTTTTTTAGGAAAGTTTAATTTAAAGTATTATTCATGCTAAATTACCATTCGGACTACTTAGATGTATTGCTAGTCGTAGTGTAGCGGATTACAAACAATAACAGCAACGAGAGCGATGTATTTCAGAATAAAGCAAAGCCACAAGGCTTCTAATCTATATATAAAGCACTTTGTACACCTTTTGCTTAATACTATTTATGAAAATTGTATATACAGAACAGAACAAAACATCGTGTTTCGTTACCACTGGACTACTAATCCGCTAAATATAAAATTATTACGTGTTAAATATACCTCCAATCCCAAAAGAATCAACAATTACCAAACAAGTTTTACCTGTAGCTACAATGGCCATAAATGTCGAAAGTCTCTTTCTGCATGTGTATCCACTACACCACCCATGGTCTTGTGGACCATTGATCAAGTCCATGTATCCGTCTCCGAGTATGGCAACAGGTGACAGACGACGAACCTCTGTATCTTCATCCATGCTTTCAATGATTAACATCTCATAGTTATAGTCGTCCGGACATTTGTATGCCTGCCATGCAGACATATACGTGCAGGTATTGCTTCGAATGATTCCTATAAAGAAACAAATATAGTTAGGGAATGCTAATGATACTCACATACACCGATTGAGTCCGTTAAATAGCAGTGTTGGGAAAGTCGCAATTGAGCACGTTGATTGGACAGTTACTTCAACTGATAGGTTTGATGACAGCAGTTTCGTAAGCGTGCATCTGCTTTGAATTGTGGGACGGGGATATGATTTCCTGCTTTTTCATTAGTGGTGTATAGACCTGATTTGGGATATACCAGGTTCTGGGATAGACTAGTCCCACACCTAACGATTGTGCTAGATGCGAAATATTTAACAAGACAAAGAAAAATTCATCAGTTATAGTATTGTGTCATGCAAAATACTTAACGAAACTATAGGACAATTTAATCAGTTATAGTATTGTGTTAATCGAAAAAGTTAACAAGACTATTTGCGTTTGATCGAAGTAAAATTGTGTTGTTTAAGAACAGTGACTCTCTGTATTCTACTTGAAAATTTATTATTTTAAATTGACCTACGATGTTGGTGCTTAATACATGCTTCGGCATAGAAAGTATAAAATGTAATATTACCTTGGTTAGGAGCGACGGTAGAGATTTCTAATTTGTTTCCATTAACATCAGTGAGCATATCTTTGGGTATCCCTGTAATTTCCGAGCCCATGTTGTGGATTGCCATCCCATTCATATTCTGATTGTGCTATTACTGATCCTGCAGCGCCCAGGAAGGTACCATCCAAGTCCTTAAACAATGCCTTCTTCAGGCCATCACAGTCCATGTCAATGCAGTCAGCAGAGTTGATCTTTCTGTAATACATGTTCAAGTTTCCATGAAATTGAATTGGAAATTAGCTATGAACGTAATTAAAAACGGTTTATGATAGTTATAAAATACACTTAGGTAAGATATATCTAAGGAGTTTTAAAGGCTTATGTTTTCAGGATTTGAACTCCAATGTCACGGTCGTTATAAGACACAAATTGATAACCAGATAACAGACAGGAACGTTTTTCTTAGTTTCTTCTTTTAAATATAATCTCCCACCGGTATAAGGAGTAATTTAGTTTAAACTTAGTTTCTTGCTTTACATATTGCAAATGAGCACAAGTTGTAACAACTTTAAGGCTCTTCCCTTAAGATAATTATTAATATATATATATATATTGACCAAGATAAAATAAAATACATTTAACATATTTGAAATAATTAAAAATATAATAATTATTTAACGAAAGTAACGATGAAGTTATTAAGGTGAGCGGTACGATCGACGGAAGGGTCCAAAGTCATAACAAACTATGTATTTATCCACTCGTTTGGTGTTCTTAATGTAATTCTGAACATTATTGAAAAAGTGGTACTAATATGCTCTGTAAGCGTATATGTGCCAAATAAAACTGCATAATCACTTAGAGGATGAAATAAACGTGAGGCACGATACATTTCTATAAGCAGACTATTTTAATGATAAATACAACATCAACTAGTGCAAGGAAGGGGCATTGGTAGTTTTTTTCCAATTTAACAAAATTACAAGATTTACAAGATAACAACAGAATAACAGTGTTGACCAATCGGTGCCTCAGACAGCTTATTGGTCAGAAACTATTTTCAATGGCGTCAAGCCGGGTGACAGATAGGTTATCGAAAGATTATTTTTTATTATAAGGAATTAACCGACAGATAATCACTAAATTTGACCAGAAGGTACAATAGTTACTTCTTAAAAATAAGTTGCAAGAAAGCTACACACCCAACGTTTGGTCTATGGTAGATAATCTTGTTATCTTCATTCACATCAATCCAGTTTGTCCCAGTAGAAATTACTGGATGTTGGCCATCGTCAGTCCCCTTAGTTGTAGCAACGGCAAAGTCTCCTTTGCATCCATTGTCAAAATGTGCAAACGTTATATCTAAAAAGAGATTGATTGATTGAATATTTAGCGTCATTTTATGCCATCGAGGGCTAAAAAGAGAACATTAAGAAAAAAAGTACTTCAGTCGTAATCATTAATAAAAACGAAGCCAAAGAACAAGTGTGGTTGTTTGCCAATAATTGTAGTAAGTCTATAAAATGTTTAATTAAATAGGACGTGAAGTGAAACCTTTTCACAGGGCAAGGATTAGTCCAAACAAGATAAAGGACCATTTGCATATACTATATAAACATCTAAGCCTAAGATTGTGAACTTTCAAAGATTCGGATTTGTTTTAAAGGATACCCAATATTAGACAATGTAGAAGTTTGAGTCCCCGGGGTTTCGTCACACAATGCAACATTCTTTTATTTGAATATATTTGGATGGGGACCATACTACATGGTAACTTAAGCTAAAACATATTGAGGTCTATGATAAGTTTAATGTGTTGTCGAGTGAGCGTGATTACAGGCAATGTCTTGAAAATTGTAGAAGTTGCATTAATACAAACCCTTATAATTCAACATTTATGTACATAGTTTTATACTTACTTATCTGCTTCATGAGACCCCCTATCGTGGGGTATGCCATGCCATTTTCAAATGCCATTGTTGGGGCTGCATTACCTCCTTGTGCAAAGGTTGTGAAACTGATACCAATTTTACCACCAGTTGGTGCCGTAAGTGGTCGTGCTAATGAACTAAGTTTCATGAAATTACCCTTTGGTGACTTATAATCATCACAGTCTAATGTTAATGATGTACCAATAACATAGCTATTACTGATTTCGACAGTATCATCTTGTTTCACATGGTCAACTGCGCTTGGTCCAATAACATAAGTGTAGATACCGTGTCTATTTTCGCTAACAATAATATCTGTCAACTTCAGGCTCGGATTATTTTGATAGTGTATACCAAAGTCATGAGTCCTCCAAATTGAAAATCCAGAAAACATTACGCAGTCCCCACTAAGTACATCGTCAGGTAGAACAAGAAGACCAATAAGACTAGACTGAGCTCGATTGTTGATATAGGAACCAGATGTATCATCACATGACAAATGATGCACACGGTAAGCAGTCCTTTCGGAGCCTGTTACTAAATTGTCTTTCATTAACAACTTTCGTAGCCTTCATTGTCTCTATTCCAGCCTCCCAGCGAAAATTGTATGGCTCATAACGACCTTGATATGCGCCAGTAAACAAGACTAGAGCAACCAGATTGTTAATAATTCTTGTGTCTTCAGAACTTGAACGAATGGCTGAAAGTACAAAAAAAAACTTAGAATAAATATTCCACTAGAGAGATAACACTTGGTCGCAATTACCTCACTATTTTACCACAAAGAAGTGTTTGAAAAACGGTATCACTCTCAGTGATACCAAACAGAAAACAACTCATTTTAAAATGTTATTCATACAGGCTAAAGACGAGGAGGCCTAAATGCCTATAGTCGACTTATGCTATGACTTTTGTTATGGTCGACGATCCGTCTTTAGGTCGTAGTGGCTTTTAAACACTGAAACACTTTCATTTTTCATTTGATCAGGATATTTAAGTCTACGAAAGCTCAGGCAAGCTCTTGAATAAGCAAGACACAAACAATGCCCACTGCCGTTTACCTCATTTTTACTCTGTAATTATCACTGAACCAGCAGTGTCAATCCAGGAATTATATATCCTGAATTTATTGAAAGATAAAGATTTTTTGCCATGTAATCACTGTAATACATTGGGAATAATCCTGGTAAGGATGTTATTGACTGTTATAAAACATGAATTTGTTCTTCAACCGTTGAAATTAGACTAGAACATTCCGACTCTTGATAAATCATATCGAAGTATGATAGACAGAATAATGGACCTTAATGGATGGAGAAAATCCAAATTTGACTTGAAAAATCAGTTTTCTTTCGATCTTGGTTATGAATACTTTAATGAGCTATCGAACCTGCCAGTCAGACACGATTGAACAGAATTGTGGCACTTAAATGAATAAGAACATATTATATTTGCCAAGTAAACACATACCACATTTTCTCATTTTGTCCAAACAAGATACAATTTAATAAGAAAGTTTAAAAGTATCTAAAATGAAATTGCTTCTCAATAATCTCATAACTAATAACGAGATTTGGCCCTCATTTATAGAAAAGATAGAAGTATTATAAACATCGCATGATATTCAGTTTTTATTAAATCAAAACCAAGAATGTTCATGATCATGCACTTGTGGACAAATACTTGAGTCGACATTGGTTGGAAGTTGATTGGAATTGAAAAATGATTTTCATTATGTCAATTAACTTAAAATTGGATTTTAACGATACACTTGGTAAAATGGTAAAAAGTCGGTAACTACGATGGTGAAAACGCGAAACTACGACGGTGAAAAGTCAAATCTACAATGGTGAAAGACGAAGCAACAATAGTGAAAAGTCGAAACTACGATGGGGGAAAAGCCGAAACTACGATAGTTTCAATTTATCACCATCGTTGTTACGTAGTTTCGACTTTTCAGCATCGTAGTTTCATTATTTCGACTTTACTTAATTTAATAAATATGACTCGATGCCCTAAACAGGACACCGTAGTTCTTCAGGAGACATTCAAGGGAAATATTACCTTTGATGTAAACACATACATTCTCGTATATCACACACACACACACACACACACACACACACACACACACACACACATATATATATATATATATATATATATATATATATATATATACATACATATATATATATATATATATATATATATATATATATTTATATATATATACTTACCGCTTCCAACTGTGTGAAAGACAACATTGTCAGAAATGTTAAGACTTCCGCTACCAAAGGCACCTATAGCTGTGTTGAAACCACTATGAAAAGCGCACTTTGTAACAAATGAAGGTTTTATGTCAGACACTGTTCCTGTTGCAACATAGGCCAACGAAAACCTCGGATCGTATTCTTCTGTGAAACCCTCTTGACCAGTATGGTAAAATTCAACATTTGACAGACGAGCGTAACCTATGAAAAGAATAGAGAGTTTTTTGCATATAAAAGAGAAGCATGGCTAAAAATCGATCACGCACCAAAATCCATCTTTACACCTGAGCATGAACTATAAACATATGGAAATAATTTTGACCATATAAACAACTGTAATCATATGGAAAAACTAACATCCTGGTGTTACTTTAAGAAACTAGAAAGTTTCACAGATACCGTAAATCTAGTGGTGCTACGCTAGTTTTAGAATACGAGTCATTAAAAATAAAAATGTTAAAATGTATTCGAATTTGGATAAACATTGATCGAGAGAAGAATCATTTTATATTGGCTGTTATCGACTTGGTGTACTTATTTTACCGGTATATGTGCTATCTGCTGTTGCAACAAGTCCAACAATCACCCTGGCGCCAAACGATTCTTTGTACATGTCAGCATAGTCTTCTCCAATTATCTTGATGTTTCTTGTGAGAAGTCCAACTGCGGCCACAAGCTCAATGGTCTTCCCATTCAGAATTTCTGAAGAATCTGCAAAATACAGTACTTTGCTTTTTTTTCGAGAAAAAAAACACTTTGATTTTATTGTAATACAATATATATCATTCAACTCTATGACAGAAAAAAATAATAAAAGCTGATTAACACGGTCAAACGACTAGTCTTTATACCTTAGGAAAGGACCAGATAGTTTAAAAGTAAATGTATTTTTTCCTTTTTATATTTGTGTAATAAAAACGATGTTATAATAGAAAGTGCTGTTGCAGGAAATCCTACTGATTTCTTAAAGCTGCACAAATTTTCTTATACCATGCACTGTTGGATCATATCTTGGACATACAGTAGTAAGCGGTGCCTCTTTACGTAAATACTTGAAATTTATTCCCATTGTTATAACGATTTGAACGGAGACAAAAATGAAATTAAATTTTTTCTAACATCTGCAGTAGATCACATGTTTTTTTTCAAATACCTGTTGTATCGCAAAAAAAAAATCACTCCACTTATACCTAATTTTGAATTTATAAATGAGCCATAATTGTTTTAAGATTTCATTTATGATAATATACTGTATTTCGTGATACTTTAAAATGAGAACATATAAAATGCTATATTAGAAATATTTACACAAGTGTTTATATTGCAGAGTATCATTTAATGTCAATGTCATTTTATCTGCTGCCACGCTAGTGATCTTGAAAGATTCCGTCTGCCACATGTTATATGATGTAGGACCAATGACGATCTCATTTCCAGCTACCCAGTCGACAGCTTCTTTAAGGACAATCATGTTATCACCGGCATTTGCCGTAGCACCGAGCAATGTCCACGGAACGTTTACATTTTTTCCGAACAAATCTAGGCCACCAAAGACACCTGAAAATGACAGTTTAACGTTAGCCATATAATGAACATCATATGTTACACCTAGAAAGCATTCCTGTCCTATTCACCTAATAAAAACGTTGTTTTCATTTTTTAATAAATCGAAAAATGAATATAAATGCATTTAACGATGGCATTGTCATTTCATTTGTAAATATTATAGTGACAAGCAGGCGAAAGTATGTACAGTCTTATTGACGATTTACCATAACAACTGGTCTTGGAATCAGAGCATGACAAAGGAGTGTCTAAAGCGTGGAATGTCAAATATTTCCATATCAACATTTAATTATGAACCCATTGCCTTTGATTCCCTTTCCCTGCTCAAACACTGAATTAAAAGGTCCAATTCACATGGACTAAGGGTTCACATATTCATCCTTTTTAAACTTTAATATCTAAACAAATAAACGTTTTAACTTAAAAACTAGAAAAAAGCCAGCCCGACCTACAAACTCCTTGTTTTCTCCAAAATCAATTCCTCAGTTTAAATATGTTTCAACAAGGTTTTGACTGGTAACGGATTTGTATTGAATAATTAATTACCATTCTAAACGCATTACAAGTTAATTATGCAATACAGGTTAATTGTTGGAGGATCGCAGGAGTGTGTCTGAGAGAATCATATTCCTTTCACGGGTAACTCATATTAAGTTTCTAAACTGCACGAAGTTCACGAGCTCAGCGTTGAGAGGTTAATGCTCTTGCGATAACTCGGCTTGAAAAGACCCGATACAAGTTTAAATGTTTTGCTATTTATGAGACAGTTCTTTTTTTGTCCTGGCCTTACAACGAGTTACGGTTATATTACCATAAGGTCTGATGCAGAAGTCAGCCATTCTCTATAACGATTCAATTCATTTGTTTACACAGTGATGCAGGCCAACGGCATATTACACATAACCTGTATATACAAAATAAGCAAGTTACAGCATTTATTTACAGCGTCAATGCATGTATAATTGTGTCGATGTGAGCCATCGCATCGTAAATGAACCCAATAAGCCAACATATATACAATCACTTTAATCGGTTGAAGAAATATAACCATTGGACAATTGCAGAGTCTATGTAATGCCCTACCATGGCTGTCCAATTAGGATGTGGTCTGAATGTATAACTTTTATTTTCTTCTCCTATATGATGTATTTACACATGTGAAATTGGTGAGTTCCGCCAGAATAAGTTGAGGTGTTGGGTTTGGTCACGATATCCGCCATAGAAACACTAGTAAAACAAATTATAAATGTATGTTGCACAATATTTAAAATTAAAAATTTCATTCAACCTAACACTTACCGATAGACTTTGACGTTATTGGAGGTCCATCTCCAATTGGATATAATGGTGATGCATGGCTACCTCGCAAAATAAAGGAAGCCTGTGCTTGAAATGGTTCATCTGGCCATCCAACCACAAGTCTCCCACCCATAATAATGATCAACTCCACATTTACTTCGTAACTGACGCCCGGTGTATCAATCAACTCCAAAACACCCTCCAGCCATAAAGTTCCCAGTTCAGCAGGAGAGGTATTATTAATAACGACCCATTCATCTGCAATTGAAAAATATAAAAATATAAATATACGTTTAAAGATCGGTAGTGTTTAGCTCAACCCTCTATCCACTCAGGTTGCAATGATTCTTATTTTTAAGATCGTTAAAACATTATATATATATATATGTCAGTTTTATATCATGACAAGTTTTTTGTTTTGTTAAGCAATTTCAATACAATTATAAGCAATAAAGTTACAAATGAATTGTATCACCGAAAGCAACATATATAGGAAGATGGTCATGACCGATATTATAAACAAAGCCAGAATAAAACAAGTTTTTGTCATGCAAAGGTCATTATTAACTTAGACATGTTGAAACATGGAAGATTATGTTGAGGTATGTGAGTTTGTTGAATATCTAATGCTATATGCTGGTGTTATATGCAGAGTACATAAAAGGTGTAACAATTATCATTGATATCGATAAGACCATTTTGATGCATTTTTCATCTGATTTGGCACGTCCGTTCGAGAACCAATCTGCAGTACCCCACATGAGCAGATAATTATGTAATATTCGGGGATTTAACAAAATCTTAACGAGATGTATCGCTCAATAAATAGAGGAAGCGATGAGTAACTGCCTGGATTTTCGTATCAAGCATAGGACTGATCAGTCCTGATAATACTTAAATATTGATCATAAGTGAGGAAGTAAGAAGGCAAATAAAACTATGACATTATCAAAGCTGACAAAAAAGGTTATCCTTTTTTTCGAGAATACCATTTATTGATATGAGAGTACACGGAACTTTTTTTTCAAGACCTCATAAGCTATATAACATCATGTATTTATTTCGCGGAGGAAATCTGAAATTCAGGCAGATTTCAGATTGAAACAGAGCAAAGCAACCTTCCATCCGCAAAACTATTTTTGGCATAACATTTTTGTACATAACTGAGGACTACCGCAAAACATCGCCTTTAACCACTTAGTGGAAAAAGATCTCAAAGAAATAAAATATTCCCATTGTATTTAAGTTATAATCATCTTAAGAAAATACAAGCATACTATTTACAAAATAGTTTGAAATACGTTTGCCGGAAAGCAAACAATTCTTACCATAAACAATCTTAACATTGTCCAATGCTTGTGGAATACCATACGTTCCATTTCTCTCCGGATCGCTGGTAATGTAGCCGTCGCCAGTGTCGTTCCAGAGTGACATATCATCCCAGTAGGTAAAGATATTCGGACGAGTAGCGGCTGGCGGAATTGTGTCTTTATCAGGAGGAGGTATGCAATCGTCATAGTAGCATTTAAATGCTGTGAATTGCATTGGGCGATCAACATCGTATACTGTCATGCTTCCACCACGTTTTGATCTCTTTGTGCCATGGACTGGACAGAATAAAAAAATGGTTTAAAATCATAAGTAAATCACACTAAGATTCAATTAAAGCGTTCGCCATGCGTAAAAAACAGAACTTTAATACCATGCAACTTTTAATTAAGGATTAAAACCCGAATTTTGAGTTTCATCGGGTGATGAAAAACATTAGACCAGTTTAATGTTCGTGAGACCTGAAGGGCTTCTTAGCAACATTTACCTGGCCTAACGTTTTTCATCACCTGATGAAAACTCAAAATTCGGCTTTTAATCCTTATATTTACAATATATTGTCCAACTATTTTACATAAAACTATAACATTATTTTTGTAATTTTGATATTTAAAAAGCAAATTATACGCATTCAACCGCAAAGCCAATGTCATTAACGAACGGCGACGTTGTCAACATACTTAATAAGTGTACGCAATTGTCGGACAACATACGGCAAACATCACGTGAAACTAACGGCAAAGTGACGTCTCATCAGCAAAACAAAACCGTGCAACCAATTAACTGCAAACTAGTCCTTTTTAGCTCCGCCCAGCTTCAAGTGTTTATCATTGGGAAATGAAATGCAGTAAATCTGTATAGCTCATCTAGGCTGATTACATAGGGAATGTAAATATTGTTCGATAGTTTTATTTGGAGTATCATAAATAAATTAGATTCTTTAGTAAGTAATGCTTGTCCTTACTGGATCACAGTATTGTCACTCATAACCTCTAACATAACTAACATAATCATGCAGTCACTCCAATACCTATGAATACGTATTTATGAAAATCTACGTTGGCTAACACTCTGTGTCTGTGGTAAATATGGTTAGGCCCCGGCCAAATATAAGATCACGATAAGCATTTTCTACCAATTGCCTTCTATCTTCATGCCAAGACAATTTAAAATTTCATTTATATCTTTTATTGAAATAATCTTATTTATTTGAATTACAGTGACAGTTTATTTGTATCATCACGGACATTCACGAAGATTCCTGGACATGAGCACAACCTTCTCATACGATTTTACCTACACGTAAAGATTTTTAAGATCATCTATAGTATTTCTCTCCTTATTGCAGAACCTATATTTGACATGTACTGCCGCCTACTCACAAACTACAATTTGTTATATTTTGTTATTGTCTGATTAATGTCACCAGTAATTGTTGGAAAATTTCTACTATGCGTATTTGAATAAAAAACAACAACACCAAAAATCATAACAAAACAAAAGAAGCGTGTATCGCTCTACTGAACATATTCAATGTTACGGCAGAGATAGAATGCTGGAAAATGTATAAAAGTATGTAAGGAAGTAATGTTAAATAGCATAGATTATCAAATTGTTATCTAAATAAGAAGGTTTAATTAGAATTAAGTTTAAAAATTATCTGTTCAATGCTTTCTTTTCATTTAAACGATATAAATATACTATAAAACTTACTTATTTGAAAAACAACAACAATGTAATGTTACCTGAACAATGTTGTCTGAAAAATGTTACCTGTACAGTACTGGTTAAATTGCCATTAAAGATAATGCAATTCCACTTATAAATACTCAGAGTAAATACATGTAATACGAACCAACAAATTTTATCTTTTGATTGACATCATCCCATTCCCAGTCCCCGTTGCGTGCAGTTGCAGGGTCTAGCCCAACTGTAGAATTGATGTATGTTTCGCCAGCATCAATAGAAACACGATCGGGAATCGTTTTCATAGTTAATTCAAAGGCTACCCAGTCACCGGCCTGTCGGTCAACATAAAAATGTCAAGGGTGAAATTCACATATGTATATTATAGAATATGTTATTATATATATATAGGGACTACAAAAATAGTCAAGGGAAAAATCTGGTAAACTATAAACACTTCTTACAAGGCATAGTTTGAAAGCAATCAAATTGGGTATTCAACAGCTGCTAGAGAATATTAAACATATGGTTCTTTAAAACAGCTAGAGTATATAAAACCTATAAATGCTCAATGTAGAAGATTTGGTATATGGGCAACTTTGAAAAATATATATATTCTCTAGGGTCGTGTTTAGGATCTTTATCATTTATTAAAGCTATTTCAGTTGTATATTATTGTGTATTTTAACACTTATTTTAAAGGTGCTTTTAGACATTTAGTCTAAACGATAACTACTAAGTCACGTCAAATTCATTATAATTGATAAATTGATTGAATATTTAGCATCATTTCTATGCCATCGAGGGCAAACATACGCTCAGTTAACAACTGTTTACTGGGATCCTGAAAGGTTAATCAGTACTCAAGCACACCCCATCTCCACAAGTAACTGATAACTTTCCCACTTGAATCCGCGATGAAAGACAAATGATAATGATAATGAGACACAATGTCGTATATCAATCATCACGGAGACTGTTGATAGGCGGGGATTTGAACTCACAACCCCTCGATTGGTAGTCAGACGCGTTACCGACTGAGGTAATCGGGCCCGGCTCTTCATTAGAAATAAGTTCTCGAGTATATATACTATATATTATGCATAATCCTTTAACACCAATGAACAGGGATACATACCACTCTATATACAAATAAGGAATCTCTTTTAACACAAGTTCTGTTCTTTGTATCTTTGTATCCCCCTCTCAAAGCTGATACCCACTCATCCCTCCTACTGCTACATTACGGCACATATTAACAAGTATAAACAATTCAGTCTGTTCCAGCTAAAACAAAATACAAAATTACCAACCTGCAAGTCAGAAAAGACTCCAGAATAGCTGATGTTCGTTATCTGTTCAGCGAATTCGAATGCAAAATGGTATGTTTCTCCATCAATTAAGGCACACGTCCAACCATACGGGTGAGACAGTCGTTTCTTTGCATACGGCACAGATGACGTTCCATACTGATTTGTTATTAAGAAGTTTTTCCCCTCAAGAGATTCTGGCAGTGGGTTATTGAAAGAGTATCTATGGAACCTATACTGTGGTGGACACATGCTTGCAGCTTTACCTTTACTGAACTCAGGTGCTGCAACACAATCTGATGGTAAAGTGGCTTCAGTTGGTACAACAGTCCAGCCATTTGCAGATTGACCTGTGACGGATCCATCTTTATCAATTAACATTCCTTCCCAAGACCACTCAAATACAGCTTTGTTTGGTGCATTGACATAACGGACCCCCTCAGCATGGTAATTGTAACCTCCACAATAGACTGAGCATGTTCCATCAATCCGTGTCCACCGGAAAGCAACGCACTCAGAATCTGCATAATTGACAATTGTAACATTTTTGACACGAAAACCATCTCCATATGGGAAAACAATTGCACCTTTCTGACAACCCTGTGTACTATCTGGTATCGTTGCTGTTTTACCTATTATCAAACTATCTCCAATCATCGGACTGTCATCGGTGAAATGCGGAACATCCAAAACCTTCTTGCCTTCATATCCAGCTAGTTTGTTTTGAACAAGTACAAAGTCCATAAATTGTAAGGCACCACTCATGACAGCTTCAACGCCTTTCTCGTTGTTCCATGCAAACAAACTGCTAAATACAGCTGGTTCTACTTCTGTTCCACCGCATCCTCCCTTTAAGGGAAAGTAATCTGCAAAAATCCATAACCCAAACCAACCAAAAGAGTGAGCAGTGTTATTTCTGAAAACACCAAGAGGGACATTCTTGCAGCAGACATCTGTTGTAAACGAAGGACCATCTGGGTGATCATGCATCCTGTACCAGAAACCAAAATGTGTTCCACCTGCTGCAGTGTTGTGTTGAAGTGTGTTGTTTGGATTAGTTACCCAGAATGACGCTGGAGTGATGTCATCATTTAACAAGCTGGAGCTCTCTCTAACAAATATAGCCAGATTGTACTGGAATGTGTTACCGGTCTCAATACCGTCTTCCAAGAAAAAAGCGCCTCCCATTATGTTATAGATTACGGTCTTTTCTACCATCGTATTATGGGTGCCATGTATATTGACAGCTCGGTTAAATGTATGATGTATACCGCATCCACGAACATAACTTGTTGACATATCACCATTTAAGTGGAAATGGATAGGATAACGTCCAAGGCGGAATGCTTGACCAGCAAATGTAACCTCTGTATAAGATATTCTTGCCTGGGCCTCATGTGTGTCTTTCACAGGTGCATGAACAAGAATCATGGCTCCGAACTGGCTGCTTCCAATCTCATCACCGAAGCGTCCTTGGAAACAGGTCTGTGTTGCAAATTCTCCTAAAAATGCATAAATTGAGTATTAATGAAGAATTATCTAAAGTTCTACTGTCCCAGTACTACGATTTCATCCAAAATATCATCTTGACAAATATGCATGTCTTTCTGCGTGCTTGGTAAACTTCCACTATACGGAGCCACTAATATACGAGTATTGGCAATTGAAGAATAGTAAGTGGTATCAACTAGAGAATATCAATACTGAATGACTTTAAATGCTTTATACCACTGCATATTTAATACCAGACTCGATCGTATAATAGTGATACTCTCTAGTATCCATACAATCAAGTCGATACCACATCTCATTCAATATCATGCTTGGTCAATACCCATATATTCCAGTCGAAACCACATCTCATTCAATATCATACTTGGACAATACCCATACATTCCAGTTGATACCACATCATATTCTAAATCATACTTGGTCAATACCCATACATTCAAGTTGATACCACATCTTATTCAATATCATACTTGGTTAATATCGATACATTCAAGTTGATACCTCATCATGTTCAAAATCATACTTGGTCAATACCCATACATTTAAGTTGATACCATATCGTATTCAAAATCATATTTGGTCAATGCTTATACATTCCAGTTGATACCACATCGTATTCAATATCATACTTAGTCAATATCGATACATTTTAGTTGATACCACATCTCATTCAATATCATACTTAGTCAATATCGATACATTCGAATTGATACCACATCTCATTCAATATCATACTTAGTCAATATTGATACATTCAAGTTGATACCACATCACATTCAATTTCATACTTAATCAATATCGATACATTCCAGTTGATACCACATCATATTCAATATCATACTTAGTCAATATCGATACATTCCAGTTGATACCAGATCATATTCAATATCATACTTAGTCGATATCGATACATTCCAGTTGATACCACATCATATTCAATATCATACTTAGTCAATATCGATACATTCCAGTTGATACCACATCTCATTCAATTTCATACTCAATCAATATCGATACATTCCAGTTGAAAGCACACCATATTCAATATCATACTTAGTCAATATCGATACATTCCGGTCAATACCACATCATATTATATACCTTAATCATTAAGCACTAGATAAGAATAAAAACGGTAAATAAATGTATCATCCATTAGAAAAAAACTAGATCTGTATACAAATCGTTTATGGAGTATGTTATCAATACAAGAGGACATGAAGTTAGTGTCACATCACAAATGATATAATATTGTTGTTGCTTTTATTACATTACGTCTGTTATACGTTAATCACAGATCTACTAATGTATAGTATAACGTAGCTATGACATTAAACACGTATTACTTTTGGTGGTTACTTTGACGTCTTACGCTCTAAACTTAATAATTGAGGTAATGTGCATGATGTGCTATTAAACATAATAATAATAATGATATTCTTTGTTTAATACCTGTACACATATTGACAGTTGATGTATTTTATATAACGTGTTATTAAAAACATAATATTGATATTGATATACCCTGTTTAATACCAAATTATCATGAAGATCTTTACAAATATTGATAGTTGAGGTACTGTATATAATATGGTATCAAACACATAATAGTAATATTGATATTCCTTGTCTAATATCATATCATCATCATCCAAACCTTAACATGCAATACTTGTGTAATACTGGATACAATCAATGTAAAAAATTCCGAGCTCTTAACCACCTTTTATTCATAGGTCTTTAAAACATTTACATAATTTTCAATAATTAATTTAAGTGACAATATAAAACCACCTTTTATTCATATGACTTTAAAACATTTACATTATTTTCAATAATTAATTTAAGTGACAATGTAAAACATTCCGAGCTCTTGACAACCTTTTATTCATATGTTTTTAAAACATTTACATTATTTTGAATAATTGATTTAAGTGACCGTTAGCTTTGCAATATTTCATAAGTAATGAGGGTTATTCTTGAATGAAGACCTAAATGAAGATAAGAGCAGGTGTTTAATTTAATTATCCTACTTGGTCAATATCGAAACATTCCGGTTGATACCAAATCATGTTCAATATCTCAATCGTTAGGAATAATTTGAGAAATAAGAGTTTTACCTGTATCAAAACCATCTTCACAGGCTTCAATAGCTCCCTGCCACTTTGCGTTGTTGTTTCCCCTGACAACCACATTGTGCGTTAACAATCCAACTTCGGCTCTGAACTCAACCAGTCTACCATCAAATGTTTCTTGAGTGCCGTGATGACTGGCTTCCAAAGCTGAATTCAAGGTCAAGGTCATCTTGTCCCCTGATATGCTATTGATAGTCTTTTTCTCATTCTCAGACTGAGAGTTAAAATTGCCGGTGGAAGCGATAACAATTTCATCACCAACGTTCCATTCCACAGGATTAACAAGTGTTAGGGTTGTTGATCCTGCATTTGCAGTTGCAGCTAGATGTGTCCAAGTCATAGGTACCTCGATACCTGAAACAAAAACATAGCATTTATTAGATATAAAGGAAATATATATCATCATTTACTATATATAATTCAATGACTAGTTACAGATACTGTTATAATTTTATTACACGGGACACAATTACATTAAAAGATTACAACCACTTGTCTGATGTAGAGTTTGTTAGGGAACATTTACATCTTCGGGCGAAATTGTCCACTGAGCATGATGTCCTAAAAGCAAGAAACTTAGACAAATACACATTAACTAGTACGAAGTATTTGATGGTTAAAAGTAAAAATAAGTGATATTGACAATTTTGTCATTAATATTATTTTTTCATTTTTATCTGCAATCCGCAAGTATTTTCATTCTGTCTTTTCCTTCAAAACGTTGGTTGCCACCTCTGTGTCGCGCTTCCATTTGAAGCAGGGCACAAAGATAAACCAAGCTTTAAAATATACCACTAATGATAATACATATTAAGTTACAAAATAGCATGTTATTATTTTAATAGCTGAATTACATTTTAACACGCCAGTTATAATTGCTAAATTTAAATAAATTATAAAAATATCTATTTTTTACCATGTAGATCAAGTGTTCCATTTCTGACGGCTAGAACCTTTGTACCATAGATTGGAAGCTCTCTGTTTCTATGGTGACCATGCAGGGTAATGATGGCTTTGTGCTGGAATGGCTCTGCCTCGGTACCAACCTTGTAAGAAACATGATACATTTAAATCAAATATACCTACTTTACTGACTTTCTTAATAAGTGAGTTTAATAATGCAACAATGTGTTAATCAATCTTACCATCTTTAACATTCCGACAATTTACCAATATAAGTCTAGTATAGGACGATCTGTAAAAACGACATTTAAATGTTATTGGACGCCATCTTTATTCATGGACAATTTTATCTAAATAAAAATATAGTTGGCAATCATCTGTAATAAGCGCTCATGCAACTTGGCATGGAGCCCACTTTCAAAAGGACACCACATGTGACAACGACAATTACCGACTGATCACACCTGAAATTAACTGTAGTTGTATGTTATGTGTTAATATGATATGTCATACTGAATTTACCTGAAGTCGGCCACCATCAGTAATCATGATAATTTCTGAATTAAGTTCCACATCTTTTTCGTCAAATATCAGTTCACCACCTGCAATACACAATCAGATGTCTGAATGATGTTGGAGGCCAATAAATGCTATTAATACTAAACATGGTTTAACTTTTAACAAACCCTTTACTCATTTTAATCATTTCTGATGTTGCAGATTTTGGAAATATTCACAGAATATCTCCAAAATTTGTAAACAGTTTAAGAAAAGAAGTCAATAATATAAACTTTGCTTGTTTTAAAACATCATAAACAGGTTCGTTTAATAGAACTACCGCAACGAAATATCTTCTAGGTTACGTTCATCAATGAACGTACACGATTGTCGGGTATATACTTGTTACTAAAACATTTTACTTTATTCGTTAAGCAATGAAGAATATACAAATAAAAGAAGCTTATGGACGTTTATATCACTGATTAACACGCACTGTGCATGGCTCTTCTTGTACACTGACTTCTGGTAAACGTTCGCAGAACATTGCTCGAATAAGGCACTGCATAATTGTTTCTTGAAAAATTCCGCAGTCGTGATAATGGCACGAATCGCACAGAAGACATACAGTGTTTTAGCAAGCATGCTAACCGTTATACCATCGCAACATCTAAGTTTAGCCAAAATGTGATATTATTATTTTTTCCCCATAAAAATACGCAAAGAGTCATATAAATGTTTACCTTGAATCAGCAGGAACTTTAGTACTGGTGTATCCGTATCTAAAAGCATTGTCATCCCTTTAGGTATAACAATAAACTCTCCTTCCCCGGGAGGAGACGCACCACCCCATGAGTAGGAAGAGGACCAAACATCAATATATTGGAAGTTGGATGCACCAACTGGATTCTGTAAGGTTTTTGAAATTAATATCATATTAACTTCTTTTGATAACGTATCGTTTGCAATATTAACTCACTTGAAATAGCAAACTAGTCAAGCAATAGAAGACAACATTATTGAATTAGATGAGGTACATGTTTTGTTTAACAATAAATAAAATTAACATTTCTACTGCAATCGACTAAATGAACTAAACGAAACTACTGTTTTTCATTGCCCGATGAAAAAATCTGGGATGAGCTAAATTATACTAGTTTGCATTCTACAATTGTAAAACATCCAGATATACTGCCTTTAAAGGTGATGCTTTCAGATTTAATGAAAGAGTTGCAAAGATAAAACTATTATAAAACTATTACTATTATACATACAGACGGAGCGACATACACGTGCAATACTGTATGCTCCTCCGCACTTTTTCTGAAATAGAACATTCAGACAAATATTCTAATTAAACACATCTTATTCAAAGCATTTACAATTTAATCAATGTACCTCTTGACCAATTCCATTTCCTGATATTTCGACATTGACGGTCGACATAATGGAGCCCAAGTGCGGTCCGGTGACACACTCTATTTCTGTATCAGTAACCGATGAGGCCACACACTCAGCACCGTCTATAGTTACGCTTACATCATTCACAATTGTTCTGGAAAAAAAGATATTTTCATTTTTACTTTAAGACCTGGTGTTTTCGTAATGAGCTTAAAGACAAGAGACAGAAATACATTTTCAGCACATCGACTCGTTTTTATAAGTTTTATAAGTATGTCAAATAATTTTGAAAACAACCCATGTATGTCAGAATGACACTCAATGTGACCTTGTAGATACGACCTTAAAGATGTTGTCTTGAGTTCTGTACATCTCCGATATGATGTTCCCTTTTTATTTTGAAGTCCATGAATCACTATCAGAGCTATTAAGTGGATAAAATATGTAGAATGATTTTGAATGTGATCTGGATCTTGACGATGAAGATGCATATTAAATATATGTGTTGGTGAATATGCTAATGTAATATCAAACCATCACTGCATTCCAGAGTTATGGCTTGGAGATACATGAACTTTTACTGTATGCTAGAATGTGCAGAATGGCATTTAGTGTTTTCAGATATGATTTCAAACAACATATTCTCTGAAACCGCTTTTTCAATGTTGTGTTCCTTAGGCTGCGTCATCATTTTTGAATTTTGTGTTTTAAGACGAAATCGTTAAATATGCAAGATGGCAGCCAGAGGACCGTGCAATTATCTGTATAATTTAGATATAAGATGTATACTTTATCCATATTTAATGCAGGTCCGGACTCAAACTCGACCTGATGGCTTCTAAAATTAAAACTAAATACTGCTTCTGACGTTGAAGCAGATTCGAGAGCGAGCGACTCATATAAACGCCCAGCTTACTTCGCAATCGAGCTAAAATAAATTAGTCTACCATACTTTAACGTATTAACTTCATGGACACCCCTTTATGATTTTTAAACAAAATTACAATGAAATCTTTTTCGTCTATTTAAAATGTCAATGAATTCTTTTAATCGACATCGTAACATTACTCAGTTATGAATTAAAAACAATATTGTTCAGTAATGTTTTATAGGTCTCTAATGAAGAAAGATATATTTTATGATTTCAACTCGTTATTCACTGTCTGTTGAATAAAGTCACCATAAAACCATCATGCTCATAGTTATAGTTACAATAACTTCCATTCTTAACGCTTATTTTATTGTCTTAATATATTAATAATAATTCCTCAAAATGCATCAAATATTGATCTTAAATTATCTTTGCAAGAAAACAATTGACTCATTTGAAAATAAATCATGCAATGATATACCCATTGAATAAATCTTCAAAGTTTGCTATTCATTAAGAATGCTAAATACTCGTTAATACAACAAATGGCATAAAAACAGATGCCTTCTTGAATACCCAAAGTCTGTTCCTGTAATTGTGATAGTGGTACCTCCACCGGTTCCACCCCTTGTTGGTGACACGCCCGTAACTGTTGGGGTCAATGAAGCGTCGTAAGTATAGGACGAAGCGAGGACTCTGGTGATGCCATTGATTGTCATCGATACGTCGCAGACCTGGGCTGTAATCGAAGTGAAAACAGTAGTTATAGGCTAAACTCTGCATTACATAAAGTGGCCAAACAGTTTCCATATTCATACATGTAACACATAATTAGATATTCTATGCGCCTAACATTGTTTTTCCCATCAGTGTTGGGGATCGATGGACCAGCACACCAAGGGACAAAAACAACAACACAATACAAATACACGGGACCCAGAAGACGCTAGGATGTGTGTGTGTATTTGAGTTTGTATACCTTACTGACCGAGGTATTTTTAGGGGTGCGAAAATGGGTGACAATTTTAAGGGTTAGGGTTAGGGTACAAATTAGGATTATTTAGGGTTACGGTTAAGGTTAGGATTATGATTGTCAGAGGGTTTTAAGAGGGCTTCATCAGTCATACCTCGGTAATTTTGTAGGTGTTACTGCATACAAAGTGAGGTATAGTTTATAAAGGAAAACCTCGGTATACGTACGTGTGTGTGTGTGTGTGTGTGTGTGTGTGTGTGTGTGTGTGTACGTGTCATGGTAAATTCAATAGTTATTTTCCTTAGCGATTATTGTAAGAGGGATGGATTACCCTATGTGAAAGTCTTATCTAGATTATATCACTGAAAGTGAGCCTGTGACAGCAGGAGGGGGATTAACAGGGCCTCTGATATTTAAAAACAACAAATTGGTTATTACTTCATGTCAACCTGATTCAGATATTTTGATAATACATTTGAAAGAAATATGGCAGCTATATGTAATTCGGAATATTTACAGCCTGAAAAAGAAAATGTGGCAGCTAAAATCGGTATTTACATAATGTAGCTTAACGCACATATACTGCGGAGAAATATGCAATGTGGCATTCCAATTCAAGTATTTACATAATAGAAATTGTAATTTTGTTCATAACAAAAGTGAAACTTTAGTTAAACTATTTACATCATGAAAACAAAGCATTCATGTTTACATTAAAAACAACATATCTTGGTTATTTACAACAAACAGGAAAATAAAACCCGTGGAAGCATTACTCAATAGTTTAATTGTAAAAATGATACAGGTGAAAGCTAAATTTAAACAGTAAGGACAACGTGACGGCTAAAAGGTATTCCAATCACCAAAAAAGAACAAACGACAGCTAAATGTATGTACCAACAAAAAGAAATTTGCAGATTATACCTTATATGAATAACAATATAATAGTATACAGCTTAATTTGAATGCTTACATCAGGCAGTTCAATCCAAATATTTATTTATATCATTGAACATGTGGTTGATATGTTCGCTCCTTTACATAATTCCAATTAAACATGATTGTGGTTGGCATAATTGCGTAATTACATGGATATATAAAAACATTGATATTATAGTAATAATGAATTTGGCAGATACAGTCTTGGAAATATAACATGTTGCAATTTACTTTGTATTTTTCACCATGAAAAAATAGCATGTGGCAAATAAAGTTATGTACTTGCATCACGAAAGTAGAACATGTGACACTTAAATTGCTTATTTGTATCATGAAAAAATAACGTGGCAGCGAATTTCGAGTATTTATGTCATAAAATAGAATATAGTAAAAAGTCCAGTTACCTGTGTTTGTTGGTGTTTTACATTTGTATTCTGTAGTTGTCGTTGATACAAATGCACACATATTTCCGCAGATTGAGACGGAAGCCGTTTCGTCAAAGCCTGTACCAGCCAATGCCATCGTCTGACCGCCAGCAGTACCCCCTTGTAGAGAAATATTGTTACATGAGTGATAGTTTATTATTGAATTCATCAACGAGTTACACACATAATAACGACATTCACATGAGTTAATCGATATATTTCAACTATGAATTAGACACATTGATGATTTTTTTGAAAGTATTGAAATACCAGAGGAGAACGTTTGAAGACTTAATTGTAAAAAAAGAAAATTTTACAGACTTTATTGAACCCAGGTTATTAGTGGATTAGAATAAATTTGCACTTCATTAATTAAATTGAACTTAAGTAATTGAGTTAAGACTCTTTAAATATCCGAAAACGGAAATATATATACGGACTGATAAAATAAACAAAGGCAAAAAGGACTAGTTTAGTGAGCTAAAATACTATTTATTTTTCTACAAAAAATTAAAATGATTAATTCCGGTAAAACTTTAAATTGTGCCCAGTCAAAAAATAAAACTCATAAAAACAAAATAAATCAAGATTAGTTAATATTCATTCACCATGGTAGAACTTAAAGAGGGTTAGATTTCAGCTAACACTTCGCTTCTTAAACTTTACTGATTTCATCATTTGACTTACCTGCTGTGGGCTGAATGCTGGTTAAGGACAACTGATATTCAAACTGCACGTCTTTGTTAGATGCACCATAACCGTTCACCTCCACGGATACCGGAACAGAACCAGTGGCGTGATCTCCAATAGTACACTCTATCAGCGTTGCAGTATTCGATGTAACAGTGCATGCTTCACCATCTAACATCACTGTTGTTCCTCCATTAGTCTTAAATAAGTTTGTACCTACGATTGACAATGTGCTACCAGCCAGACCGGCAGTCGGGTTAACAGATGTGACTGTTGGTGTAGAAGCGGTGTCAGATTTGTATGTGGATGAGGCAGACACGCCATTCGAAGTCACGTTTAAATTGTAATCTCCTGCTGCTTTGGCTGGAGTTATACATTTAACCTCTCCTAATGTGACATCTGTAATATTGCATTCGACACCACCAATCAACACTTCTGTTTGTCCTTCAACAAACCCGTTGCCCGTTATGGAAATCATGGTGTTTCCATAAGTACTTCCTGAGTTCGGGGTAACAGAACTGATAATGAGATTTCCGAGCACGTCCACATTTCCAGACGCTATTCCGTAATCCTTTACTTTAACGACAACTTTATGGCTACCAGCAGGTACATTTTGTATTGTTGCCGTTAGCTCCGTGTTATTGACCTTTGTTAATGTAGCAGACGATCCTCCAATAGACACAGTTATATCCGCAGAGCTGGCTTGCAAAAATGATCCTTTGATGGTAAAAGTTGTAGAACCAGACATTGTATTAGGATCAACAGACGACAATGTTGGTGTGCGAGCGGAGGCATATGCAAAGATGCAATCCTGTGAACTTGTTTCACAAACAGCTGGCATTATATTGCCATTGACCAGTGTAGTTACTTGAATTTCAGCATTTTTCTGCGCATTGGACATCGGAGTCACACAGGTGATCTGTGTGTAAGTATTCGTACCAATCTTACATTCCTCTCCATCGATAGTCACAAACGGTGAGTCACCAAATCCAAAACCTTGAATTGTCAATATGGCACCACCGCCTTTAGAACCAGTTATTGGTGAAATTGAATCTATGCTAGGTTTCAGTCCGAAACTGCTATCTGTAATTGATGACACATCTATGCGAGCATAACCACGGTTACCCACACGGATAGAAAAGGGAAGCAACATGCCTAACGATGGCTCTCCCGCCTTAGCCATCTTGCAAGCGACTGATGTTTCAGAAGATGAGGTGACGCTACAAGCAAAGTCCCCAATTAATATCTCATTCTGACACTCAGCTGCTGACAGGCCGTTGCCTGTAATAGTAATCTCCGTTGAAACTGTACCATTGTTTTTGTTTATACCCGTTATTACAGGAGTGCTGCACTTTAAAAAGGCAAAGTTGAACTTGTCAGCGTTTCCGCCAGAGGGTGTCGTCTCAGAGCAACCAGACTTAGAAGTTAAAACAGATCCACACGAAGAGCTATCGGCAGGATCACTGGTACCTGAAATAAAAGATAACCAAACTTGATCAGTTCGATTAGTTATACAAACAAAGAAGAGCGCTAAAGATGACCCGGATGTGCTCCGGATCAGATTTCAAACAAAAGAACTATATAGATTTAAAAACGACCAAGTCATTTCTCTTGGTTAATTAACAGTTGATAGTCATCTTGTTAACCTTCGAATAAAAAAATGTTTGTATATGAACAGGTACAAGGAAACTGATTAATTTATCTCAGAGTAAACTTAGCTAAATGCTAGAAATTTGTTTTATATTTTAAGGACATTTTAAGGTTTTATTTATAATTCATATATAACTTTTTGTACACACATTGAACAAATTTGGTTACAATGAGCAAAACTGTTTAAATATAAGAGCTTAACACGGAAGCTAAACGATGAAAACACCGTCAATGGAAAAATATCATATATACAAGATCTCTGCATAATACTATAATCTTTGGAGTAAACAGTTTTTTTTTCATTTTCAGAACTAAAAATTTGTTATAACTAATGTTGCAAAATCAATAATATATAGGTAAAACGCTACAAACATTATTTTAAATTAATAATCAAAGTTTTACGACAATCCCCTCTATATAATATGGACAATATGGAGTTATGGAAGTTGTTAAAAGCGAATTTAGAACATTGTATAAATAGAAAAAAGGATAATGGAGAATGACTTCGATATTGAAGTTATATAACTGGAAATTAGGTTATGTGTCAATGAACATAAGTTGCATTTGCACTCCAGAAACAAAATTCCGGCAGTTTGTTTATCAAATGATATACACTATTAGAAGTATGAAATATGGGCCTTTAACCAAAGATTAGATTGATGGTGGCTTAATGCATATGTCCATATCATGTCTTCACTGTATAACAACGTTTTTAAGGCAATGTTTTAAAACAAACTTTGATCATTTCTGAACAACATTTCTAAATATCGGGAAAGGAGCCTTTACACGACTTTAAACGCATATTGAAAGATTCATTTGATGACGTACGGAATATTTTCACAAAATATCATTTAAATAGCCATTATGAACAAAAAATCTCTTATATTTTCTTTAAAAAATGCGTAAAACATTGAACTTCAAGGTAGTTTAGCTTGTCAATTATTTATTTGAGTTGATACACTGGTTAATATTCTGTTCAATTACCTCCAACTGTATAGAGTGCCTCTTTTCCTGCAACGTTAATACTGACTTCTTCCAGAAATGCAACAGCGTCGTCAACTTGGACAGTTCCAACGTAGTTCTTTATTTCGTAAGTGTCAACATATCCACTCCATACGTAGAACGTACCAATCTGGTTAAACTGGTGTTTGAATTCACCTGTAACATAGGCATATAATGCAATTGTTTCAAGCCTTTACCTGCTCTATTTTTAGCAATATAACATTGGGTATAATACTCACATAAGCAAATCCACTAGAAAATAAACAGGCACCAGAGCATAGAGTCAGGAGAAAAATGGCTAGTTTAAATATGTTGATATAACTATCTCTGGACTATTCAAAGTACCAAAGATCCATCAATTTAAAAATGATGATATTGTTAAATTTAGATATGGTGGACAAAGTTATCAATCAAAATGTTAATTCGATAAGATTTGTTAATGAATGAACAAAAGTGATCACAGCCTTGCTCCGACTCTGGATTAAAGTAGAGCGCATTTATCATCCAAGCTTAATAAAGTAAAACTTGACTATATCTAACATTTATTTTACAAAAACTTACACAAATCAAATAAATGACGAGATGATATCTACTATGATGACAAGACCAAAATGGTTACCAAATTTAAGATATTATTTATCCGAAATTACCAGTTAACAAAGCGTCTGTTTATATAACTTCAATGATGGTTCGAAACAAATAAAAATGCAGGAGACAAACTATCCACATGAATAGATGACAAACCATTGGTGACAGATTAAGGTCATGTCAGAGGAGGTGATCAGATGGAAACCACTGTTTAGATAACACTCACCATTTGGAGACGGAGTACTGCAAGCGAATCCGCCATCTTTTGCCTTTGTGGAACTGGGACTGTCCACCTCATAGATGCAATGATTAACATCATTAACAAAGTCGGGGGTTTCCCATTTCCAGTTGACATATTCACCTTTGTGGATTGTGATATAGGGGTTGTCGAATGCGTAGTAAACATTATCTATAAAAAAGAGAAGTATACGAACAATTTAATTAAAATCAAGTAAAATTTATTAGTAAAATGTATAATATATTAAAGTCAACTTTAGTACTGCTGTAATAGTATTCATTACATAAAATAAATTTTTAACTAAATTAAAAAAATGTCACACCTTTTTATGAATTATTTCACTGTCATTAATATTTTTTCTATGCATTTTGAATGCCAAATTCAAATACATAAATATGGGAATAATAACACATGTTGATCCAAAATGCATTATAAAGAAAATATGACTGATTTATATACTATAATATTTAAATAATATTAAGTAAAATAAATAGGTATCTTACACCACCACACCTGAAATGGACTACATGTAAAAATGGCAATACTGTTAATCGATTAGTTCGAACACAACGTTAGGTACATATTATTGACCTAGTAGCTGTGACCGTAAGTTCATGGTAAGTTACGGTTGAGAAACAGTTTTAAATTTTTAATGGCAGTGACATTGACCCGACTTGGCTTCGGGTTTCGTTTCAAGGTTAGGTACATATGCATACATTCACCAAAATGCCTCTAAATACAGATTGTAGCATAAACAAGTTATTCTACACTTCAGATAGAAAAATGAATATAAATTATGAATTTGATATATATCATGTTATTGTAGAAAAGAAATGATCACTCTTCCAACCTGAGTCTGTTCCCATGTTTGTGACCGTATGTACACGCCCTGCTTGTCCAATGGTACATACGATCTGAGTGTTGGCCACCGTTGAAACATCACAAGGTGCGACACCCACGTTTACATCAACAAGGCTGTCATTGGTACCAAAGCCGGATCCAGTGATGGTCACTTTGGTTCCACCTTGTAAAGAACCTTGAAGCGGATACACATTTGTAACTTCCAGTTCAACGTTTAATGTTGGTAAGGAACCAGTTCTGAGGAAGATAATAAAAATGCATTCAATTATTATGGAGGAGATAATGATATTTTAAAATAAGTGTATTGACAACAATTTAACTTTATATATTAATAACAATACATTATGTGCTACTGTACGTATATGCTTTTAAGCTTGTTTAACGTAGAACAATATAATTTCAGCCTTAAATGTTTAAGTCTTAACTAAATTTAAAGATAGTTCATCGGTACAAACAAACCCTTGTTTGCCAAATAAACGATAAAAAGCTCACCATTGCGTTATTTTAGCGAAGATAAACTATAAATAATCATATATTTTCGATCAACCTATAAACGTTTATATTTGTCATCCTCAAAATACTGATCTAAACTGTGTTTTTACGCTATTGTTTAAATTGTTTTTGGCTTTTATTATATTTTCACGCACGACATTTAAACATTTCTACCGCGATACGTGTCAACCAACATTTCATATATATATATTATAATTGGACTTCCCGTTTGGAAATAAATATCGTCGTCAGTATGTCGATTTGGATGAAATATTTAATTGATATATCAATAAATATGATAAATGTATACACATATTTTCGCTTATCAGCATTTTTACCACCGTAAAACACACATACTTCCAGCAGTGTGTTTGTAAATATTGCAATAAGTCGTCGTGTTCTCTTTAACACAAACGTTTATGTGAAATTAAATAGAAGTTCGACAGATTTCCAATAGTGTGGTTGGAATGATAACAACCAAGTATCAGTGTTGTGAATTTGAACCGTGGTCTATCCTCGAAATAAGCGTATTATGTTGATTAAGTCGAAGCTATTCATGAAACAACCATCAATATTTAAATAAAGCACTATACATTTAAAATTAGCATATAGTATGTAACTTTAAGTAGGATTTTAGTTTTTGTTTTATTCAATTAATTATTGGAAAGTTTGATTTACGTGTCTACAGCATAACCCTGTCCTGCTGTTACTTTAACGTCCTTGTTCCCTGGACCCATTGCTCCAGTCTCAAAAACAATCTGTGTGTCTGTCCATGATGTCACTGTCATCATCTGGGAACCAACGTATACGCTGTCTTCAGTGGAGCCAAATGCGGTACCAGTGATGGTAACAGTATCACCTTGAAATATAGCATTACGGTTAGATAAGTATCCTTGCGCATAATAACATGTAATTTAGCGTCAGTTTAATCTAAATGTATTAGTTAATAAGAAAGGGAGATATCAGGTTGATAATCCGTACCTAAGTCATGAGCCCTGTACCATGCACTCTATTTAAAGCAGCTTTTGATTTAAAGACAACGACTCAAACATAACGAAATGTAATTATGCCACCATTGTATGTATTTGAATTACATCAAATTTAAAGTGCATGTGCTACAGCACACACAAGTTCAACCTAAAAAATAAGTGGTCATTCAAGACATTCATTTTCTAATTTTCTCGTTACTTTCAACATGGTGTACGCTGAATATACTGACGAAGGAAGGTCTTTGAATGATTTCAGTAGAACCATAGCATTTCCTAAAAATTGCACCTTCTCTCATGCAGATGCTATGCACATGGCTAAGCTCGACTCCATGACCTCAGGGATAAGAGGTCAATACTCTTGAGAGGACACCCAGTCAACGGACACAGGACAGTCAGAAATAAAGCTCATATTCAGTCTGCCCAGATGAGATAAAACTTGTAAAGGACTATGCCTTGATATTGAATTTGTTGAAATAGATAAAAGAGTATTAGGTAAGATATTAGGCATCGTTTGTGGTCGAGAAAAAAATGGTAAATCGGACATGGAAGGACGGGTAGAGAGCAATCACTCTTACTCACAGGAGTTTTTAGGTCACAGTTTGCCAGAATTGTTTTTCCTTACTCTAAATTACAACTTAGTTGTAAAACGTTAACAAATAACGTTGTTTACCAATATTTAAAAGACTCAAGAGTCAGTTTATTGGTCATCATAGATAGTGTCTGAGTGTGTTAGAGGTGTTGTCCCATGCAATACAACAGCTCCTACATTGCTGTAAAACGTCGGCAACCTACCTTGTACACCAATACTAGAAGGGCTCACGCTGGTGATTTTAGCTGTTAGTAAATCATCATAGGTATAGCCAGTGTGTGTAAGAGTTGTCGTCCCTTGCTCAACAACAATGTCGTATGTACCAGCAGTCTGTGTAATAGAGGTAATGTATTAAAATGACAGCATCCTTTACTTAAAGGCCATTATCTTATATTAGGAAAGGAAGTTAAAAGCATCACATTTTTACTGATGTGGTTTTCATTTTAAACAGAATGAACACATACATGTATATGTTATTATTGTTGGTTTCAGAAAACTAGTGTTTTTCATCACTTGAAAATTAAGATTTTACGATTTGAGAAAATAGCAGGTAATATGTGTTAAATGTTATTAAAATTTCCCTGATACTTTGTTTATTCTAAGATATTTTTTCTGTTAACAATGTAAACTTTACCATCTTATATAACCCCACTTATGTGCGAGTAATTTATATAATTCACAGCAACCATGTAAAATAATTACTTTTTCTTAATATCAATTTTTTCTTTCTTCAAATAATAGATCAATGCAAATAAAAGACCCGTTGTACAGTTTTCCACTTTTGGCAATACTTACAAGAAAGTAGCAAGCCTATGGACAAACAGATAAAAAACGTCAGGAACTCAAACATAGCAATTAGCTACCAAAACATTGGCAGTCACCCAATATTATAACTTTTTAGGTCTAGAATATGACAGTTTTAGACTTAAAACATGACCAATAACAAGATCCTGCAACATACATTAGGTGGTATTGTACACTGGATCGTATCAGCATCGACAGCGACATCTTTGCAAGCTATTGAGTTGATAGTGACACTCGCTCCTGACTTAAATCCATTACCATTGATGGTCAGTAAACTCCCACCTGAAATATTTGAAGATATTGTTGAATGATAAATATGAGAGTGCCAACATAGTATAAATATGAATTACCAAGAAAACAAGAAGGAAAATGGTGGCACTTAATATTTCATCTTGTATGGTATTGGCCATTATTAACTGTTGGATAAAGCAAAACGGATTTTATTGTCAAATTAGCACTGTTCAAAACATAAATCTCATGTTATTAAAAAAACTGTATGAAGCTGGTAAACAATTATTGATAAACACTTGTGCAAGAGAGCATACACTGTATATAAAGCCGTTTATGATAAAACAACGCGCACAACTCATACAATTATTAATAGGTTTGACTAGTTCAAACACTGAGATCTAAAACGACACTTACACCGCCAACCTAGACAAAAATGATATACTAGGGTAAACTGTTATCAGTAGTAAGAAATGCACACAAGCAAAATATACAAGTAGAAATGTGAGAAGCTAAATGCCAAACTATGTAAAGTCAATGCAAACCCAAAACAAAAGTAGGAACGGCTAATGCATGCATATAACGAGAACCATATCGGACTTTATCACCTTGGCCTGATTTAACTAAGCGTTCATTTTATATCAGAATTCCACCTTAATATTTATACATAGTATTTAGGCTATTAAGCGAAGCTAGCGTTTAATTTAATGCTTGAAATCTGTCCACAAAAAATAAATCAAAATAGAAGAAATTATTTTCGTTCTTAATCAGTAATTACTCAAAGACAAACTCAAGTTTCCTTTTGGTCCTACTTACTTATCCACAAAAGTTTATTAACATATGGAAGCTTAAGTTAAAATGAAGAAACATATTTTCTAATATTTAATGATAGTTACTTTTAACCTGACCATCTCAAGGTCCCATTTTTATACCGATTTCACAAAATTTCATAAAACATTAATTTTCATTTACAACAAATTGTCGAAGTAACAAAAGTTAAATAAGTTCACCAGAATGATAACCCCCATTACCTCCGAGACTGCCAGTAGTTGGAGTTATACTTGTTATGTCAGCTGTGTATGTGAACTCTATGTCTCCACCAGTATGGTCAGCGTTGCCTTTACCCAATACCGTCACCTCAACCTTGTGGGCGCCGACTGGTCCATTACCAACATCACATGTGATACTGGTTGCCGTTGCAGCAGTTACTGAGCATGCCACATCACCAATTGTGACCTTATTTCCAGATTGAGATGCCGTGAATCCAGAACCAGATATTGTTACAGAGGTTGATAGGGCAGATGTGCCTAAAATAAAATAGAAGCATTTTAGATAGAGTTGTCGTTAAATCAGGATATACTAATTCAATGTACTTAATCAGAGTTAGTATAGTAAATGTTAATGTGCGTCATTAGGTGATAGGCGAATATCTTTAACTTTTCAGTTGGGCTTAAATATACCTCCTCAATATAGCTGCCTGTTCCCAACATGGGTTTTCACTCAAACAGAAATCTAAAACAGCATATCTTAATTTGTTCTAAGGTCAAAGTATATATATCAACGTCAGTAGTCAATCCGCAGACGGAAATTTAAACTCTGTTAATGGTTGCAGCAACATCACTATCACCTTGTTGTTAATCATAAAATTGTCAATCCCAGTCCCTGATATCTCCCGAACCAGGTCTGTTCAACCCAAATAAAAAAGCTGAGAATTCTACGCTCGTCCCATATTTCATAGTTATTTAACGCCTACCAAACTGCGACGTCATTCAACTTTCCCTGTAGCCACTGACCAATCAACGGGCCCATTTCTCATTGCTGTGTAACGGACCCAATCAGGAGAGCTGGTCCGTTCTACAGTTTAAATTTTAAAATGATGTGTAGATTATCCTTTTGCCATTTGTCATCAAAACCATTCAACACAATACAATAGTGACTGGAATACTTTACAGTATATATAGAGATTTTCTTAAAATAATTGGCCATAATTTAACTAGAAGTACATTAATATTGTTCATAATCATGAAACCTGTATATTTATTTATAGGTATGTTCAGATGTAACTTTATCCGCAACAAAGAAATATGTTACTCTGCCATATCTTAAAATATATTCATATATACCAAGAGGAAAAAAAACACTCGATAAAGCAGTAAAATGTACAATAAAAATATAACCACATACTAAATAACAAAATTTATAGTTATATTTCAAATCTAGTAAAAGAACCATTTTACTGTATTTGGTCATATTTGCTGAAAGGCAGTGGCTTTACTCTTAATCAATCAACAAAACAACCATCATTCCTAATACGAAAGTCAATAAAGCTTTAGCATCAACATAACTATTTTGTTTATACATTCTCCCTATATGCAAAATCTTGTTCTGAAGTTATGTGTACATTTTACCTATATCTTGTAATAATGAGGGATACATGTATATATATATGTGTAAGCGGTTAAGGGTTTTAAACACTTAGGTTTGATAAACTTTACCTGATGTGGGGCTCACACTTGTGACAGCAGGTGTCACTGAAGCATCCCATTCAAAGTTACAGTCACCTGAACACTTTAAGGGTACATCGTTAATATACAGTCTTGCCTGTGGCTTTGCGTGGACGGTGTTTAACATGTCGCCAGTCAATGGGTCATAGAAGACACCTCCATCGACTTTAGTTGTAATAGAACCTTGTGCATCTATGCCTTTCAAAGCATTATCATTGATCTGGGATAAATAAAAAGAAATCGGTCAAAACACGATCATTTTTATAATCTTGACATATTACAATTACAGGATATATATATACCACAGACTGCAAATATGTAGAACCTCCATCCTTTTGCAAGTAAATACAAATTTTCGCATATATTTATACATCACAGACAACTAACACAGAAAGCAGGACTTTCTATATATATTTATTTCTTATATTATTACAACTGTCATTTAAACTTTAATAAATTCTATTAACACATGCACGCTTCTAAACATAGTTTAAACACGTTTCCCATTTTAGTATAACAGTTCCTATTTAAAACCCAACTGCATCTTAACCCGCATTTCTACCCAAAACTAAACCATACATCAACGCGTCTTAACCTCCTAACTTTCAAAAGTATTCTTCGATCTTAACACACATATTTCTACTCAAAACCCAGCCATACTAAAACACACGTTTACATCTTTGCATCTAGAAGTATTCTCTCCTTAAAACTCATCTAACTTGCACTATTTAAGGTTCTCTCTTAAAATCCTACACAGTCACACCTGGACCATTAAAATATATAAGTCAGGGTTGCGTCCCTCCTAGTTAATGCTTCTGACGTTAATTCTATATGAATGCGGGCCTGTTTACACCATTGTTGACAGGGTGTCATTTATCAGAAGTTCAAACTAATTAGGACCTTCCAGATTAAATGACTAAATGCATGTACATATAGCATAACCCACACAAGTATTTTATTGGGTTTAAATGTTACATTATCAAACTAAAATGTATAATTACTGAGAGACTATGACTATAATACAATGGGCTGGAACACACGGCATCAACGTGGTTTTGAATTTTGTTTAAATTATATTTATCCGACACATAAATGCATTTCATTACAATTGTGTAGCACTTACCTCAGATATTTCTATATTGCTATGAGAGAGATTTTTAGCCAAATACGACAATCCATGTATTTAACAAAAGAGATGATATCGTTTTGATATGTCTGTTTACTTTTCCTCATTTAGAAGGAGATGTGCCCTGAATTACATCATATGAGGTCAAGTTTCCTCAACGTAGTCGTTTTATGAGAGGATGCAGATCTGCTGTGAACTTAAAATAGCGCAATAGCTTTATTACGAGCGAAAAAGTGTGAAACATTACATGCATACGCATCAATATACGAAACTGACCGTCATTTCTGGAAGATCACCAGATAGTGTGAGGAATGTTACATCGAGGTCGAAATTAGCGCAATCGCCGTTCTTCACCACTGAAAGACCACCGATACCACTTAGTGACTCCAATTCTCTCTCAAATTCACTTGCTTCCAAGCTAACGTTCACTGTAAAAATGAAAAACATAATAAGGGAAATTAATCTCAACAAAATCTGTAGAACTGAGACCTCTGTTTAGCAATAATTTAAAGGGACACACACATGTTTTCAAAATTTGTACTCACGCTTATTCTTGAAATTACATGAATATTTATACATATTCCATCTATAGCCAGTATATATATATGTATAAATTTATACTCATTCAATTTTTGAAATGTATTATACTAAAACAGGTTAAACATAAATTGTCATAATTATCAAAAGTATAATATCTATATTATTTTTTACTATATATTATACTAACTTTTATTGTAAACTCCGTTTGAATTAACAAAGATGTTGGATTCATATTTGCAATAGGAATTACTTAAAGAAATTATTAACGAAGGACGACGGAAACGCTACTAAAATAATGAATGGTGTTTTACAAGACATAGAACATTTTGTTCGCGCAAAATACTACAAGTTTATCATACTATGAGCAACCGTTATATCTATAACATGCTCTTAAAACTTGAAGAAAATTGACGCAAAGGATATTGAAATTAAAAAAGATCGTTGTTCAAAACGCACAAGAAATGTGAACGTGAACACCAATCGTTTACACAAACATTCTGATTTTAAGTTATTGTAATACAAAATTAGTACTAATTGCTTAGCTAACTTATCTAATTTAGCCATAAAAATGAAGGTTTAAAAGACAGCCATTATTAACCAAAGTATATTCATAACATCCCAAATGTATGCTAACTAATGCAGTACAAAAAATAATAACTCAATATTGAACAATCGAGTTAAAATTGATGGATAAGGGTAAATCCGAACAGCATATAGTTTAGTATATCTAAGATGTTAAAGTGCTTTTTCAATTAAATATCGGAAATAATAAGAATTCGAATTGTTTGGACATACTGTTATACCGTACCTGTCTTAGTGTTGCCATTAAACGTTAGGTCAATAAATCCAGTAACTGGTGGAGATGCCTCAGATGATCGACTCACTTTTACATGCTCAGAACCGCCATTGTTCAGTTTTAACGTAGCACTGTTACTTGAACTGGATGTTCTTCCATTAGAAACCTAGCAGAAATATATAGCAACAATTTTGTATCTGTATTTAACAGATATGTATTTATTCGAACGGACACATTACAACAATGTTGAATTGTTGCTAAACACTATTTCTTTTTTTGTTTGTTTGAAGGACACGCACTACTTTTTCTATCACTCGGCATTCGGTTTACAAAGGAATTGCCCGAGAGTATAAACAGCAACCCGAAAGTGTAATAAGAGACAATTGCCGACTCGGTTTGAATCTGTTCATGGGGATATAAAGTCTGCAAAATATGAACTAACAATAGGTCTTAATTGACAGTTTATGATCATCAACTTCTTTTAAAAGGTGAATAGGTTTGGCCCTGACGGGATAAGACTGATATGATATAAAACTACATTTGTACATGTTTTGAAGAAAATTAAAGATAAATAACTCATAACAGCTAATTGGTTTGGGCAGTTTAACACCTTATTGGGGTTCAAATAGTTTTATAACTAAAACATGTAAAAGGCTGTGAAGGTATTATAATATACACAATACAAAGTTTAAGAACGGACACAGGATGTTCCACGAAAATGATTGACCAACTTGTTTTACAATTTAGAGATTTTTTATCAGGAAAGTCATCATAAGTTATTAATACGATTATTAATCATTAAACTAATTTAGTCATAATATGAGCCGATTAACTGTTCTGTCTACATGTACTCACTTTTCCATTTGCAAGTTCAAACAAGGGGAACTTATTTCCACAGTCAAAGGCACTGAGAGTAACAGTGTATTCAGTCCCAGAACTTGTCACTGAAACTGTGTCCATTATAGCACCGTTAGGCATGGAAGGTGGAAGACGTCGCCGATTTATTTCTGTTAACAGAATGAAATACACTTACGCACATGTATGCATATATACAGTTAGTTTAATGTTTCCACATAGAGCTCCACACGACGCTAACGCTTCTTCATAAACGCCGGATTATTTTCTTATACAAGTGCAGATACAAACAGAAAATAATACGTTGCCATTGTTTTAGGCTAAACTCCAGAGAAGAAAGATCACGGACTAATGTAAATAAGTAAGTGAGCAAAGTCTTTATTTATTGAGATTGAGTAATTTGACAAAGCCAATTTTCGTTGAGACTTGATACACAAATGGGCAATACATTTAGCTATTGTCTGATGCACAATTATAAAATTTCAGAAAGTCTATAAATTAGACTGCAGTTTATTGATGTACTTTTACATTTCAGCTTAATATCTAGTTTAACGATTTACGGCACGTTTATGACGTTCACCCCTCAAAGCGATCGTCTCCTTATTATTTGTATGCAACAAAACCTATGTTCTGACGAATACATTTAAAATGAACTTATCCACTACAGAGTTTATAGTCCATAGGTTTTAATGGAAATCTATCGTATCTTTGATGGTAAAGACATAAGATAATATATATTATATAAAAGATGATATTAAAAATTATGATATATGCAACACATAAAACAAAAACAACAAAACTTCAAAAGGTACACTATTTTAAACATACTCATATTACTTTGTTTTGAGTATTAAGTCGAGTATTTGCAAAAATAGGTGTTAAAATAACACACGGCTTTGGTACACGTCCCTTGCGTTTTACATTGGCTGGCGAAGTAAATCTACTGACGGTCATGACATTCTATGTAAAATGGAATATTCTATTTTGAAATATCTGAGCGTTATATTGGCTGCTAAAGTAAGGCAACATCTAAAATAAAGAGAAAGGGTTAGAAATTAATTTCTTTGTGACCTCATATACTCTCTTGGAATTAGTACAATGTAAGTAAAAACATACTGGAATATTTTGAATTTGATCTGAGATAAATGAAAGCAACTTTTTTTCAACTTTAATGTTTACCTGTATCTGTGGTAGTTTCCTGTCTTCCAATAAATAAAGTATCAATATAAATATCGATCTCTGTTGTATCTTGCGAAACCCAAATCTCCTGTACATAAAATCCTGAGTCAGACGGACGTGTGCCTTCAATAGCAGATTTCATGTCGAAGCATGTATAATACCAAGTGCTAGACCTATAATAAACGAAAACAAATATATTTACTCTAAATTTTCAAATAGCCCCAATAACACATCATTGTTCATTTCCTCATTCAATATTTCTACTTGTATATACATATGTTGATTTCCTTTAATGAACTTGACGAACATATGGGAAATACAAACGTGTCGGGTTAGCTGTTTCGTTCAGTATACATCCGTCTGGTCATTTGATCTACTTATCTGGAGCAATAACTCACCTTTTATGAATCTTTTACAATATATATTTTCAGTTCAAACTTCTCCTACCGGCCCTTAAAGGGACGCAACTGTGCATTGAGACGTCTTTCAAGCGCATAAATTCCAAATTGAGTTGCATTGAAGTTTCAGAAGGCTTTACCAACGGTAAATGTTAAATGTTATTTTATTTCCATTTCTAAGTATACTTACATCTCGGCAGAATCTTTGTTAAATATGTGGCTATATACATTTGTTCTTGTAATTGTTTCGTCAGTGTTAGAATCTTTGTATGAATACCTCAGCCAAATATAGTCAGATAGAACACCCTTGTATGCAAAACACAACTGAAACATAGTTTGAAAACATTTCATCTTTGTAGAAACGTGAGATTAACATACTTTCATTGAACAAAAAAGGTGAGCTCGAGGATCATAAAAATGCATGCTCGAGTTTCTAGAATTTCAGAAGTTTCGAATTAAATGTTTTCATTGTAAGGAGTATTACCTCCTTTATATCATCATTTGATGAATATATGACAGCCTTTTTTGTTTTTCTGTATTTTGTTTTATATGGACTAATAGTGTAAAATCATTTTGATTTCGTCCGTTTCACGGTTCTTGACAGTTGTCGACTTAAGTTGTTTTGTCAAATAAATACAAAAGGTTAATTAATAAGTAAAAACATGCCTTTGTAATGGTTTAATCATATTAAGTTATGGACATGGTAAATTGGCATTTAATCAAAGTGATAACAAAAATGCACCGAAAATACAAGTAAAATGTACATTTTATCTACATTTGCGCTGTGTGTCTTACCGTACTGTAAGTAGAAACTGCTATACCCCTCTCCTTTTCTCCTTTATTATATATTCTTCTAGGATTCTTGAGAGAGTATCGCCCACAAAATGGTTCTTCGTCCTTGACCATTTCACCAGTAAACTTCCCATCATCAGTTTCATAATCATTACAAACCTTGGAGATTGATCTTTCGCAGAATAAACTGGGACATTTAGCCTCAAACATACTGTTGAGTGCAGTTTCCAGCTGAAACATTACGAACACGTTCAATAAACATCTAATGAAAATTAAACTATAATTGAATAGAATTAGATTAAAAATACACGATATTTGAAACTGATTGGTTGTCAAATTCGGCGGATATCCCCAGGTAATATGCAACATACACAATTGATTTATATTAAAAAAATACTGCATTACAATGTAACACGATCAAAAGTTGATTAACGCATATTGCCTAACAAATAATGATACTATAAATCATACCAGTACAGTTGAAGAAATGCAGCATGAAATGACTGTTTAGTTAAGAAAAAAAGTAATTTTGTCAAGTTTCTCCACTTGGGTTTTACTGAAGATAAACATGCGGGATAAAATGGGTAGGGAACAGATGGACGAGATGGCTATTATAATAGTATATCTTTAAAATCTGCAGACACGTGGAAATAGAAATACTAGCAAATGAAAATACCATGCATATGCAGAAAGATCAAATCATTTTCTCAACACAGGCATTATTTGCTTACCTATATAATTTTGATTACGTTGACATAGGTATGATCTGCACACCTATATAATTTTGATTACTTTGTCACAGGCATGATCTTCATACCTATATAATTTTGATTACTTTGTCACAGACATAATCTGCATACCTATATAATTTTGATTGCGTTGACATAGGAATAATCTGTTTACCTATATAATTTTGATTGCTTTGTTACGGACATAATCTGCATACCAAACAAATTTGACTGCTTTGTCACAGGCATACTCTGCGTACGTATATAATTTTGATTACTTTGTCTCATGAATAATCAGCATACCTATAAAATTTTGACTGATTTGTTACGGGCATAATCTGCATACCAAAACAATTTAACTGCTTTGTCAAAGGCATAATCTGCATACCTATATAATTTTGACTGCTTTGTCAAAGGCTTAATCGGCATATCTATAAAACGTTGGTTGCTTTGTTTAGAAATTAACACAGTTAAAAGGATATTACACTCAATCCAGGTATTCAGAAATGTTAATTTGCATATGTACCGCTTATATTCCTACATTTAATATATTTTGTTCAGGGAATAACCTGAAATTCACAAAATGTTCAGTTTTATTTTGTCATATAAAGGAAATTTATGAAGAGGAAGAAGTGTCCAGTACTACACTGATTAAGTGTTCTATAACAGTTTTTAAACCGGTTTTGAGTTTGCAACATGTATAAATATATACTCGGAATCACCAGAATTTTAGTTCGCAGCATGAGTTTGCAGCATGTGTAATATGACCGCAAGGCTTTCAATTTGCAGCGTGTATACTTGAAACCACAGGGCTTTTAGTTTGCAACATGCACTGACTTTGTACATAAAGGTCTACAATGCTTTATGTTTGCGACCAGCTGTCTTTGAGTTGGAAATGTAACAACAATAAGCAGATACTGATTTACTCACGGTGCTTTTAGTCAGTGTAGACACAGTAAATGGTGGTGACACTGTATTGGCAAATAGCAAAGCTACAGTATCCTTGTCTGGGGAGCCCTTAGTGTCTTCTGTGGTTGTGTGCTTCACTTTTGCATTATCAACGGCAACCACATCAATTGGTGGGAAATCACCTTGAAAAATAAATCAGGTAATATTTTGATATGATCTCATAAACTACATCAATGCATAGACAACACAATGATCTATCAAACTACATATTAACGAAAACAAAATGTAATCACAAAATAATGTCATAACCACATCAATGTGTAAACCATAAAGCGATGTTTCAAACTACATAAATGTGTAAACAATGACATTTTTATTCTGAACTGCTTTAATGCATAAACGATATGATGACTTCACAAACTACCTAAACTTCTAAACAATATGATACATATGATACAGAAGTGTTTATAAAGTGTAATAATTAATTTTATAGTCAATGAAATATATATTTAAACTAAACAACATGTTTCAATGCTGACAATCTTAAGAAAGGTTGGCACATAAGTGTGCCCCCTGGGATCAGGGTGAGTTCAGAGTTCAACATAAATCTGAAAGAACAAACCTCTAGGATCATCATGTAAAGATAATAATTAAGAACAGTTGTCATATTTATACATAATTCATATTAAACTTAATGCATAACATTGCCTTCCTATGGTGGTCATCTAGAATATGTAACAAAATATTGCTATGTTGACCTTACAATGGGCCATGCAATTAATTAACTCTAATATATAAAAAAAACCTCAATTTTCTTGCTTTAACACATAACGTTTAACATTTCACGTGTACCGTTTTATGTATTTTTTTTAAAAAAAAAACATTTGTAAGAGAAAAGTGTTTAAAATGTAAGGGAACTTTTTCAGGAAATTTTAACATCCATCTGAATTTTGATTACACAATCTGATGAAAATCCAGTGATAAAGGCTGGTGTTAGTGTACACGAAGTCAAATATTGAAACGGCTACCTATAATTCTATTAAAACGAACAGAAAGCTGACACTAGTGCGGATGAATGGCAGAGTACATCAGATCTTTTTTTCTTTCTTTTTTCTATCGGCTAACAAGTTTCACATCGCCGGTACCATCGGTACTCAGAAATATTTCATCGATCTAGTTGTCACCACAGGTCTATGACAGTGGTAAATACTAAATAACAATCTAAAATGTCAAATTACAAAAAAGAAGAACAAACAATTACCTCTTTTGGATGTAAATCTAACAGTGAAAGTTGCGGAATTTGACGAGGTTCCAGCATTACGTACAACTGCTACGGATTCGTCACTGTTAAATATTGGTAGACTGTTGAAGGCGGCGGTTACAGTTGTATCATCTGCCGAAGCCAGGTCAAACGGTTCTGTTGTCGAATTACCAGAATGTATATAAATAAACATGTATCTGTCTGACAAGTATTTTCAACATATTTAAATGTCTTAATCACTTCATCACAATATAATTGTCAATATAAGGCCAAATATACAAAAAAAACCCATTTCAAACAGATATACAATAATACAAATGTAATAGTTTTTATAGTAATTGATTATAAAAGAGATATTAGCCTAGAGGCAAAGTTATGTGGGGGTCAATGTCATCCAGAAAATAGCAAATTAATTTGAAAAATACAAGTCATTTAATTTAATAAACGAAATCGCTCAATCACATGTATCATTAACTAAAAAGAGGGTAATAATAATTATAAAAACACATTTTTCCAGCTATGCCAATTATAAGTATGGTAAAGATCATTTAAAATAGTTGGACATGGTAAGATAACTACGGAAGATCGAACGATTAGCTTATGCAAATCAGAATTAAAGAATTAATGATAAACAAAAAAATCTTGGAATTAATTTGCTTATAAGTATGATATTTAAAATAAAGCCACATAAGAAGCATTTCATGTTTCACAACCATGGACAAATATATTAAGTCTGGCCCTATAAGCGCATTTGTAAGCTGTCTGGCAAGTCTAAAGTGCTACAAGGCTGAATCAACTGTAGGAGAAACTGCAAAGAGACAAAGCCGTTGGTTGGTAGTTTCTGTAGTCAATATTTAAATGGAGACATTGGTGATTTCTTGAACTGCTAGTCTTAAAAAACATGTCCAATTATATAAGATATGAAACGAAGTTTATGTCTTCAGGAGGAGTAGCTGCAGATATACAGCTATAATAAAATATGTCTCACCGCTATTGTCATAAGTTCGAGTCCCGCTCGCTCCAAAAATATGTGAGAAAGTTTCCAGTTACTTGCGGAAGGACGGTGGGTCTACTCAGTCTGACTCAGTCTGAGGTCTTCCTCCACCAGTAAAACTGAATATGCATATATAGCCTGAAATGTGTTGAAAATGGTGTTTAACCCCATTAACCCCCACCCAAAAAAAAACACAATAACAAAAAAAAAAACAAAAAAAAAAACACCACCAGCTATAAGGACATTTGTACAGATTGGCATAAAAACGGACACGGGCAAAACTGTAAACCATAAACTATTCGTATATTACATCAACTTACGTACCTGTATAAACGTTGAAGAGACCGAACCTGAATTTATCTGGTGTTTCTACCTCTACAGTTTGAACCTCATTAGTGCTCCTTCCACTGTTGAAATCATTGAAGGTTAATGTCTGAAAACAAAACAAGAGTCACATAAGAACTTAAATAAATTTACTGGCCGTTGCAAAAACGTCCATGCACGGTACTCATAAGAGGAAACTATGACCCTGATACTTACCTAAATTGACCATAGAGAATTGACCTAAACAGCTTCGAAAGTTGACTGAGCGTTAATGCTATTTATAAAGTCTATACTTAAAGGTAACGTCTGTGACTAAAGGACACAGAATAAACATATTTGGTAGCCACGAGCCATGCTTCACAGAAGATATCTAAGATGTAATTTAAAACTAGAAAGGGTCCTGGCGACAATTCTGGATGACCGATGTCAACAAAACATAATTATACAAACGCACAACCAAAGATATATTCTGCCAAGTTTTATTAAAATTAACTTAGTGGTTTCAGAGAGATGTTTTAAAAATAATTAATACTCATATGGACAGACGGACAACGGACAAAAATACGAACAGAATAGCTCTCCTGATCCCCCGGATTTAAAACTGCGAGGGATAATGTAATCCGATTGCTAAGCCTATTGAAATCACAACATCGGCCTAAGAGTGGTGACACAAATAATCCATTTGAATCAATCTTCTTTTGTTTTAAACCTTACCCATCATCTGGACATATTCAAGAGTGTACATTTTCTAGTCCTTAACCCTAATCAATTAAAGCAGTGGCTGTTGTCGTTAATACGGATGAATAAATCGTAAATGGACTCTAAAATATGACATACACTTACTCCGGGGGAGGGGGTTGGGGGAGCATAACACAAACTGCAAAAACAATTTTTACTGTTTAAGTTTGACAGAAATACTAATTGAATGATCCAATCCGGATCAATTGGTTCATTTGCAATACTGCTTATTCGATAACTTCAAAGCAGATGATTTACCTACCTGTACATCATTAACCTTGGTGGATGTTATTCTGACAGTCTGTAACTCTTGTTTTGCTTTTCCAGTCGAGGCACTGGTGAGTGTAGTATTAAAGAACTTGGCTCTCAGTTGTACAAATGCATCCTCTGCGTTGTCAAAGTGGATTACCTCAAACTTATACCTGCAGTCAAAGAATACTATTCTAATATCTTAAGGGAACATATTTCCACCTATATTAGTTCAGTATCTTTGGTGGAACCTCTCCTTCAAATGTTAGTTTCAAATAACATCACCTTAGGCCGGCAACTCTGATATTAATGATATTGGGCCAAATGTGGTTGAAATACTGCAACATTGATTGCTGACATAAAGTATACCAAAAGGAAATAAGATTTTGTGTTACAGTTTCATCCATTTAAATGCAATTACATGTACCAGCTCATTGACAAATTTTGATATGAATTAAGAACTAACTTGAAATGACCGGATTATTTTTACTTTTGGATTGACAGCAGTCAAAAGTCTAACTTATGTATGGATAGCAGTTAATATTTTTCCTTTTGGAAAGTAAGTAAATATAAAGTATAAGTAAATACTCTGACTTGGATGAATACATTCTGACTTACTTTGTGTTCTTATCCAGGGTCATCCGACTGGAGTATGCCCAGGCGTTATTGGAAGTCAATATCTCGTTCTGAAATAAACAACGAAATGTCATTTATAAAAGGGATATTCATCTCACGTGCGTAGTATGTTTTAATTTATGATGTATTACAGAACCAATACCCGAGACAATGTAATGTCGATTACGATTGACGTTGAGATCTTAAAAATCTTACATGGGTTATAAGTTCGGATAAAAATTCCATCCCGAGGGATGACTGTTTTTTTGGAGGGAACGAGACTCGAGACATTTCTGTCTGAACCGAAAACGCTATATAAGATTATTTTTCTTGCATACCAAACACATTGAATATTTAAATTTACTTAAAGTATTATTAAATTTTACCAAGATGGCTTTTAAAACGTCAAATTAGATATATTACATCGTATGTTTTAAAACGTCACGTCCTAAAACATCACAGCAGGGTAGGATGAGCGCGTGGAAATGTGTAGGATGAAAATACGCAAACATTCTTGTCCGGCATGCAAAAATAAAGATATTCCAGCCCGAGATTTCATTGTTGAATCGGAACCGGGCTCTTTCGAGGTTCCTATTAAAACAGCGATATACCACGTGTCGGAATCTTAATGCACATACTTGGTTAGTTTTATTGCATATCACTAGGTTATTGTATGGTGTTTAGCTTCAACAACATTGCAGTTATAACGAAATGTCTATTCGGGACAGTATTCTATGTGCTGCCACACTGGAGTATCACACCACAGAAACATAGTATGATGCCCCACCCAGTTACATTATACAGACACCGGGCCGACCAGACCTAAAGCTATCCTCATAATGCTGAAGGCAATAGAAGGAAGCTTCATGTAACACATACCACTAAGAGTTTTATATTATTTACTTAAAAAATAGGTTATTTCAATTGACACAATCGCAAGAATTGCATGAGGGTGTAAATATTATCTCGGCACTAGGCTAAGAAATATTTCAAGCTGGTAAGCTTGGCCTGACTAGCTCAGTCGGTAGCGCGGCAGACTATCAATCCAGGCGTCGTGAGTTCGAATCACCGCCCGATCAAAGTCTCCGTGATGATTGATATACGACATTACGTCTCATTATCATTTGACTCTCACTGCTGATTCAAGTGGGAAAGTTAGCAGTTACTTGCGGAGATGGGTTGTACTCGAGTATCGGTTAACTTTCCAGGATCCCAGGAACCAGTGGATAGGTTAAATGATCGTCTGTTAGCCCGCGATGACATACAACGACGCTTATATTCAATCAATTAATCCATCAATCAATCAATCAATCAATCAATCAATCAATCAATCAATCAAACCGGTAGAATAACAGGCATTTTTATTATGATAAAACAAGGAACAAATTCGTCATATAGAAAATGTAGCCCAACTCACGCCATCTACAAACAGTTTAGCTGCGTCATCTGCCATTAACTGTAACTGGTATTCTCCGTCATGTGGCGGAGTAAAGAAGGTTGTCATTCTAGTCACAAAGCCATCCATGGTATCATCTCTGTAAATTGTTTCGTCCAGGAATCCAATATTGTAACCACTGTATGAATCATTCATTGACAAGATGTCGTCCATGTTAGAAGTGCTCTTTTGTGTATTTTCCCAGTACTCAAAAGTCACACCACGGTTTCCAGGGAAAAGTGAGCTAGTGTACTGTGGATCTGCAGCAACAGTACACTCGACAAACTCGTCTGAAACAACCTTGGTAATTACGCACTCTGTGTCTGTAATTGAAGTAAAATAGGATTTGATAGCAAACTAGGATTTTACAGTAAAATACGATTTTATATGTATCTATATGTGATATATCCCGGCAGTTATAGTAAAATTGTATACTATAATGTACCCTTTGTTATGGCAATAAAGTTGTTTTGATGTGATTACATGGCATACACATGGACCTTGCCCCATGATGCAATGGCAATCGACATAAGCTTTAAATGTAGTATATAGCGTGTTATTGTAGTAAAATATGATTAGATGGGTGATATTACACGAACATTGTTATTTAAAGCAGAATTTGATATGCACTATAATCGAGCATCCATAATTATAGGACATGATACATATATGTTGCAGAAAAAGTAATAGAACAGACTTACTTACCTCCAACATGAGCTCTAGGGGCAACATAAGGACCATGGTCGTCAAAGAAGGACATGATACATATATGTTGCAGTAAAAGTAACAAAACAGACCTACTTACCTCCAACATAAGCTCTGGGGGCAACATAGGGAGCTTGGTCGTCAACATAATTGCCGTATATTGTAAGAGTGAGACCACCGGCAGTGCTGCCCGAATGATGGCTGATCGAAGTTAATTCTGAAATCAACAAGCATATTAAGATATAGAGGCGATAACAATATAATGGTTAGAGCGTTTTCCACGCACGCTGGGTGCCGTTGGTTCGATCCCTAGCTCGACTTAATGACCTTAAAAAAAACAACATTGATAACATATTCTTCGATGAAAACATACTCTCGACAGCGTATCATATAAGCTCCAAGATGCATCGCAATCAATATCAGATAACTTGAAAGACTAGACTGCGTATGACATAAATAGTAACGTGACATTAACAATAACATGCAACATTAACGTGACGTTAACATTAACATGATATTAACATGACATTAACATCAACATGAAAAATAAACGTGACGTTAACATTAACATGACATTAACGTGACTTTAACATTAACCTGACATTAACATTAACTTGACATTAACATCAATATGACACATTAACGTGACATTAACATTAACGTGACATTAACACCAACATATAACATTAACGTGACATTAACATGAAACATTAACGTGACATTAACACCAACATGAAACATTAACGTGACATTAACATTAACATGAAACATTAACGTGACATTAACATTAACATGACATTAACACCAACATGTAACATTAACGTGACATTAACGTGACATTAACATCAACATGAAATAATAACGTGACATTAACATTAACATTAACATGACATTAACATCAACATGAAACATTAACGTGACATTAACATTAACGTGACGTTGACATTAACATGAAACATTAACGTGACATTAACATTAACGTGACATTAACACCAACATGAAACATTAACGTGACATTAACATTAACGTGATGTAGTTGTTGTTGTTGTATGATGTTAAGCGCCGCTTTCAACAATTTTCAGTCATATCGCGACGGTGTCCACTTGAGACAGTATTCTTAGCGCTGTCACACTGGAGTATCATGCCGCAGACACATGGTATGTTACCCCACCTAGTCACATTATACTGACACCGGGCCGACCAGACCTAGAACTCTTCTCTAAATGCTGAGCGTCAAGCGAGGAAGCCTTTAGTACCATTTTTAAAGTCTTTGGCATGACCCGGCCGAGGATCGAACCCACGACCTTCCGCTAACGTGACGTTAACATTTACATAAAACATTAACGTGACATTAACATTAACGCAACATTAACACCAACATGAAACATTAACGTGACATTAACATTAACATGAAACATTAACGTGATGTTAACATTAACATGTAACATTAACGTGACTTTAACATTGACGTGGCATTAACATTAACGTGACATTAACATTAACATGTAACATAAACGTGACGTTAACATTAACATGTAACATTAACGTGACTTTAACATTAACGTGACATTAACATTAACGTGACATTAACATTAACATGAAACATTAACGTGATGTTAACATGTAACATTAACGTGACTTTAACATTAACGTGACATTAACATGTAACATAAACGTGACGTTAATATTAACATGTAACATTAACGTGACTTTAACATTAACGTGACATTAACATTAACGTGACATTAACATTAACATGAAACATTAACGTGATGTTAACATTAACATGTAACATTAACGTGACTTAAACATTAACGTGACATTAACATGTAACATAAACGTGACGTTAATATTAACATGTAACATTAACGTGACATTAATAATAACATGTACAATTAACGTGACATTAACATGTCACATTAACATGTCACATTAACGTGACATTAACATGTACGATTAACGTGACATTAACATGTAACATGTAACATTATCGCGACATTTACATGTTACATTAACGAAAGTCTTATCCAGATGATTCTTATATATATATATGTATAAATATGACAAACTTTGACAATGTATATGGGCGGGCAAGTATTTAGGCAAGTACAGGAGGGACCTTAATCCGCTATAATCAGGCTATCTTAAAAAGTATATGTGCTGACTCGTAATAGTAAATCGCTTAAAAACTTTATTGTCAGATTTGTGGTCGTCCATGACACATGGGTAAAATGTATTTTAATTTCATTTGTTTTCTTTGGTAAGATAGAAAAAAATATAACAAATTATCAATTTTTATTTTTAAAGAGTCTTTTAAAAACTGGTAAAAGTTTCTTAAATATAAAAAAGAATCAAATGATAAAAATAGGAAATTAATTTCTTTAAATGTACGTAATACCTTTGTTTACAAAAAGATGTAATAATGGAAAATGAGTTATATTTATTTTCACATTTCTGCATGTTCCTTTAATGTGATGAAAATGCTAGAAAAAGAGACAATTGAAACCAGTAACGGTATTTAAAAATTACCAATGTCCTCTATATTACTATTATTTTCAAATTTCATCAGAATTTCTCTTTTTAAATTTATCATTTGCATTAACCAAGTACATACAATGGATATAGATGAACTGCCGCTAACGAAACACAGGCATATTAATATACAGGTGAACTATTTTCAAAATGGATGGATGCATCATAGATTTATTAGATATATGTTATACCATTTGCGCGTGTTATTGTCTTAAGTATGAACTTACTGGCATGTATGTTATCAGAAAACAAAACCATACACATATCACATAAGCTGTTTATTTTAAAGCCTTTATCTAAACTTACGTCGGTAAATCATCATAATTTATTTTTGTTGTTTTGGTAATTTGCTATGTGTTATAAAGTGACAGACACCAGTGGTATTTATACTCATTTACAAACTTATTGATAAATATAATCAACCCGCTGTTATTGCATTGCTTGATAATTGTGTACTTTATGATATTATGTAATATATTATATATGTGACGTCAAACTTTCGTACCCGTGTATAACTGGATCGTGTATACTTTGTCGTTGTATGATACTCGCTCTACATCTCCACTAACCAAAGACCTGGAATAAATATGACAAAATTATGACAAACAACAAAAATGTGGATTTGGATTAGGATTGTGCCAAAATATACACAACAGATACACAAAATGTACACAAAGAGTTCTTACCAAAGTCGTTTTGTTCCGGTCTTCTCTACATAAAATTCAATATTTACAAAATCTAGACAAATTTAAGCAACGGTATGTGATACATGTAACGCATGTAATGATGATATCATTACTACTCATTTCAAAATGATACATGCAGCTTTGTATTAATACACTGCGTTTTTATTGTACTAGACACTAATCTCCCATAGTTATTTTACCTGGCGTCTGTTTACTTAACTTTTTAAAAACTTTACTTTTATTTAAAGTAAAAAGGCTTAGTCATCTTTGTTCACTACTAACATTATAATTTGACGGGGCTCCAGTTACAGAAAATTATCATTGCAGAGATACACTTGTTTTGAACAAATGGGTAGATCTATATTATCATAGTATTTACGTGTTATATACTTAAGCAGCGTTCTTACATTTATTCGATTCAATCGTGAAGCATTTGCAATATTTCACATATATTTGTCAGTTAATTTGCATAAGGTTATGACAGTGTCTGAAACGAGAAGTATCTAAATATATATGTAAGTAGTTATACTTTGAATGGTCACTATTAGTTTGCTTTCCTCTCTTCATTGTATTGTTAAAATAACCATTTTTGTGAAAGGCAATAAACACATATGTGATATATGTGTAATAAAAACATTTCACAAGATTGAAATTAGTACGAATAAACATTCATTATCCTCAAAATAAATAATATGAAATGTTCAGTTTACTCGCACTTTTTATTTATGATTAATATGAAACTGTAAATACCTTCCAAATGGCGCCTGCAGAATAAAACTTGCTTCGTAAAAGCCTGTAACGAAAACAATATCATGTTTACATAATAAACTCTTCATGTGATAGATACAATATCGTGTTTACATAAACAATGACACATGTAACCGATACAATATCGTGTTTGCATAGTTAAATCCACATGTAGCAGATACAATATCGTGTTTACATAAACAATGACACATGTAACCGATACAATATCGTGTTTACATAAACAATGACACATGTAACCGATACAATATAGTGTTTACATAAACACTGACACATGTAACCGATACAATATTGTGTTTACATAGTTAAATCCACATGTAGCAGATACAATATCGTGTTTACATAAACCATGACACATGTAACCGATACAATATCGTGTTTACATAAACAATGACACATGTAGCAGATACAATATCGTGTTTACCCATAGTTAATGCCACATGTAGCAGATACACCTTCGTGTTTACATAGTCAATGCCACAGGTAGCAGATACAATATCGTGTTTATATAGTCAATGCCACAGGTAGCAGATACAATATCGTGTTTACATAGTCAATGCCACAGCTAACAGATACAATATCGTGTTTACATAAACGAATGACACATGTAGCAGATACAATATCGTGTTTATATAGTTAATGCCACATGTAGCAGATACAACGTCGTGTTTATATAGTCAATGCCACATGTAACAGATATAATATCGTGTTTACTTAGTCAATGCCACAGGTAACAGATACAATATCGTGTTTGCATAGTTAATGCCACATGTAACAGATACAATATCGTGTTTACATAGCAATGCCATATGTAGCAGATACAATATCGTGTTTACATAGTTAATGCCACATGTAGCAGATACACTACATAGTCAATGCCATATGTAACAAATACACCTTCGTGTTTACATAGTTAATGCCACATGTAGCAGATACACCTTCGTGTTTGCATAGTTAATGGCACATGTAGCAGATACACCTTCGTGTTTACATAGTCAATGGCACATGTAGCAGATACACCTTCGTGTTTACATAGTCAATGCCACATGTAGCAGATACACCATCGTGTTTACATAGTCAATGCCACATGTATCAGATACAATATCGTGTTAACATAGTCAATGCCACATGTAGCAGATACAATATCGTGTTTACATAGTCAATGTCACATGTAACAGATACAATATCGTGTTTACATAAACAATGACACATGTAGCAGATACAATATCGTGTTTACACATAGTCAATGCCACATGTAGCAGATACACCTTCGTGTTTACATAGTCAATGCCACATGTAACAGATAAAATATCGTGTTTACATAGTCAATGCCACATGTAACAGATACAATATCGTGTTTACATAGTCAATGCCACATGTTACAGATACAATATCGTGTTTACATAGTCAGTGTCACATGTAGCAGATACACCTTCGTGTTTACATAGTCAATGTCACATGTAACAGATACAATATCGTGTTTACATAGTCAATGCCACATGTAACAGATACAATATCGTGTTTACATAGTCAATGCCACATGTAACAGATACAATATCGTGTTTACATAGTCAATGCCACATGTAGCAGATATAATATCGTGTTTACATAGTCAATGCCACATGTAACAGATACACTATCGTGTTTACATAGATAATGTCACATGTAGCAGATACACCTTCGTGTTTACATAGTCAATGCCACATGTAACAGATACAATATCGTGTTTAAATAGTCAATGCCACATGTAACAGATACACTATCGTGTTTACATAGTCAATGCCAAATGTAACAGATACAATATCGTGTTTACATAGTCAATGCCACATGTAACAGATACACGATCGTGTTTACATAGTCAATGCCACAGGTAACAGATACAATATCATGTGTACATTAACAATGCTTCATGTAACAGATACAATATCATGTTAACATAGTCAATGCTACATGTAACATTCACATATAATTAATGTAGTCAACTTTGTAGTCATAGTATTACTTAATAACTGCAGTATATACAGGGGGCCAGAAAACAATGTACATTGGTCGATTTAATAATAAGATGACTTATATAATAAGTAGCTTTGTAGAAGTAACTTTTAAAAATAATTGATTGAAGGAAGTCAAAAAATAATGTCGGATTTGCAAATAACAGACAACATAATAAAAGAAATATTTTGTTTAAACTGACTGCGATATCGTAGTGTATGACTTTATAGACAATATGAGAAATTAACATTCATGCCTCGATAATGCATCATTTAAAATGGGCCTTTGTTTAACTAAATGGACGTTACTGAGATATTTTGCAAGAAACTAAAAACTCACCAACAGACGTCCCCTTTGTCTTACATACAAGGTATCCATAATCTGAGTCCCCAGCTTCTAGCGATAGGCCATAACTGAAAAACAATATATACCATGTGTCCGCTTAAAAAGCTACAGCTTCGTGGCGTCATCGTGTGTACATGGTTATTACTGAAAATCAATGTACATGTACACAATGAGGTCAGAGTCTCTTACTCCTGGTGAAAGGCCTTAATATTATTTTCGATCATTTCGTTTATTGAACCTATCACCACTATTCAAAAGTGAACAGGATTATGTCTCTACGTACATATCCAGGTATCAAGTTTTCATCATGTAGATATACCAATGTCAAACTATTTGACGAATGAAGTATCATCAATAATGCAAAGTGTCTATTAAGCAAGTATGTATAATTGTATATGTTGTGGTGATGTGTATGAAACTTTTAAATACTCAGCTTCTGACAAATTAATTAAGTTCTATTTGTAAGTCAAACAGTTTATATCACGGATTTAGAGCGTTAAATAATGATTGGTTTGTGTAAGGGGTATATAGTGTTAAATACAGATACCATAATACATAAAACATAAAACTAAAATAAAACAAAAAACAAACTTACAACTCATCTCCTTCTTTCATTTCACAGTCATTGGCACCGGCATACGTTCTGTAATATAAATTTTCATTTTACAATATTAAAGAGGTCATCCATTATGCCTACAATAATAATAATAAAAGAAAACAAAATGTTTCTTATATTATTTGTATATTCTTATTTCAAATCATATATATTGTTGAAGCAATCTGTCAAATACCTGATTTTTTTCTAATTTTGTATCTAAAATATTCAATAAACGCACAACAAATACAAAACCTAAAGTAAAACATATTAATTTTTTGTATTTTGCATAAATTTTCCGTTTTAAAAAAAGTTCAATTACAAACCCAATGAACAATTATACACAAATATTGTAAAGTTCAACAACAGGGCAACAAGGGCTAAATATTCATGTAAAAAGTCATCGTTGTTTACTATTTACTATAATAGTTTAATACAGGAACGTTAGAGTAAAACATATGTCTGTGTAATCAATATCGATAAATACAACATTTATTGATTTAAGATACATCAATAAAATAGGTCTACATGCTTAGCATGACTTCTTGTAGTTTTGATTTTGTTATGCATGTTCTATCGGGGTTAATATTGCACTCTTAATGGACTGAAACGAGTTATTGATCCGGACAGAAATGTTGAAAGGTGTCTAGAATAGTGTTGCAGCTATCTGTTGCATGTACAATCTGTATCTCTGAATATGTATTGTCCAGTCCTCCGTATAACCTTGTTGTACTTTCCATTTCTTTTCAACAATATGCATATCATACCGCTCTGGGTTATCTTTATAACTAACACTCGAGGCCATGTGCATGTATTTATTGTGAATATATTTTAATTATATATATTTATTGTTCATGTTTGTATACTGAACAGAACAGCTAACCAGCCACTTTTGATTTTTCCCAATTTCTTCGTCAAATTATGGAGTAGTGCCATTAAACGTTGTATATGCCATTAACAGACAATTATGTATTTTCACATAACCTAAATGTTCTTTCTTATTCAACTCCACTTACTTCGATACTTTTTGAGAAAATAAATAAAATGTCATGTACATAAAATGACAGGGGCCGGTTAGCTGTTCCGTTCAGTATAGCTAAGTTGACTTGTACTTGTTCATCTATTTCATTGTATTATTGATATATTCTTCTGAAAATGTTAGGAAATAAAACTATCAATCAATTAATTCAATCAATCAAATTTAACATTTTAATACAATTGTTTGATACATTATTTCTAGAATTGTTATCTTAATGTGAATATCTGTAACCAGGAAAAGGAAAATATATATTTCATACTATGGCAGATACAAGATCATGATTGTTACTAGACTTGTCTCCAGTTTCTCAACAAATAAATAATGTAAGGTGGTCGAAACACTGAGAAAATGCGGGGGGAAGGGGGGGGGGGGGCGGGGGGGGGGGGGAGGGGGTAATAATTTCAGCTTACCTTATTATAGCCTCTGTTCTTTCATTTGTAGCTGCCGCCATGTTGCTGCCGTACTTGTCGCTAAATATCTTCCCGGTCATGTTGACCACTATACCAGGGATTCCGGACTGAGGACTGAATGACGTTATTGTTGGGGTGTAGCTTGCTGTCGGCTGTAGATGTGTACAAGTGTATTGATTATTAATTTAATTTTCTGTTGGTAATAGGTTTTAGCCGTCTACCTTTCGCCAGCCAGTTGAGCAGTTCTAAAATTTTCCTTTAGATACTGATATCATATCGGTCAGTCCTAGAAATAACGTTTAGTAAAGACCTACTCTCTACATGCCACATATTTTGACCAGTCACAGAACTACCTGTAGATACTAACAGTCAGTTGACCAATCATATAACTATCCTCTAGATACAACAGGAAGTTGACCTGTCTCAGAACAGCAGCACGTTAGATACGAAAATCCAGACAACCATTCCCAGAAAATACATTCCAGCTACTTTTAGAAAATTGATCAATCATACATCTATAAAAGCCATTTAACAAATCCTACACTCTAGATACCATACCGGCAACCATTCGACTTTTTTTCAGAACTACCCTTCAGACACGAAAAGCACACTGACAACTCGAATGCTCATCTGGATATAAAGAGTCAATTGACTAGTCCAGGAAGCTTCCCTCTATATAACGACAGTCATTTGCCAATTCTTTGAACTACCCCATAGGTAATAACATTTGAGTGGTTCGAAACTATTTAATCTATTTGATAAATGAACGCAGCATTGTTAAAACCGAGGTTAAAGTATCGCATAAACTATATTTAGACAAAAAGAATTTTCACAGATTTCATAGAAGTAGTGAAGCCTATTGTATGCGGCGCTCATTTCAGCTAAAGTATTTTTTTTAAAAAGATATATCAATATATTTCTGAGAAAAATATAAATTATCTATCTGGGTCCAAGGTCATAAAACTTTATTCCATGCTCAGCTCAAGATTACATGCTCAACTCTTAAAATACGATTAGATTCATTCTGACCAAATAAATGGAAATACCTCAAATCTGCACAAAACAAATACAGTCAAACCTGTGTATGCGGTCACCTCTATTAAGCAGTCACTTGTCTTAAGCAGCCACATTTGCTATTTCACATTTTTATGTTTTCAGTGAAAATTAATCTGTATTAAGCAACAACCTGTCTTAAAAGGTCATTTTTGCTCCTTCCCTTGACTGGCTGATTAAGCCAGGTTTTACTGTACTATGAAACTCGTGGTTGAATCAAGTGTTTCTGCTTTAATTTGTTTTTGTTTGCTCCTGGAAATTGTATATATATATAAAACAATCAGAAATTTGTGTTAAAATTTGATTTAATACCTGTCCAATACAATTGTCTATTTTATGAAATAATGAAAAATTGAAAGATTTACGCCTTTCAGAAGTCAAATATCTAAACACTGAATTTACATTGACTTTACCAATTTCAAATCAATTTATGCTAAAATTTGTTTTACTATTCATATTTGCAAATGATTTGTTTTTTTACAACTATCAAAAAAAAAAAGAATTATTTCCCGGACTGATATATAATCCAAACACGTATGTATGCCACTAAAATTGGAATTATAAAAAGTTGACTGAAAATTTGATGATGTTTGTTTTTACTTGTAAAACAAATGAAAGTAAAACATATTGACGTATACCTTTTGTCAAATATGATCTCAATTGTTCGGAAAAGGACGAATCTTTTCAAATTTAAGGGTCTAGATACGTAATGTATTAAGGTGATATAATGCCATAGCTGCATGTTATGGAGACATAATTGCCTGAAATATTGTTCAGTCAAATTGCCGTGTTTGCCTTTACTATGAACTTACCCTGTATATGCATTTTTTGCTGGTTGGGTCGCCACCGCAAATGTCGTCATCTTTGATTGTTGTACCGTCTACTTTGACAACGACTCTGTAGGACTCATCTGGCATACCACTATATTAAGGAGACATTTTAATATTAAGGAGACTAATAATCATAATAATTATAATAATAATGATGATGATGACGATGATGATGATGATAATGATGATGATGATGATGATAACAACAATAATAACAATAATAATAATAATTATAATAATAATAATAATAATAACAATAACAATAACAATAATAATAACAATAACAATAACAATAATAATAATAATAATAACAATTACACTAACAATAACAATAACAATAACAATAACAATAATAATAATAATAATAATAATAATAATAATAATAATAATAATAATAATAATAATAATATTAAATAATAATAATAATAATAATAATAATAATAATAATAACAACACTACTGCTACTACTTATAATAATAATAATAACAATAATAATAATATCAAACATAATATTAATTATAATGATATAGATGATAATAATAATAATAATAATAATAACAATAATAATAATAATAATAATAATAATAATAATAAAAAAATTTTTTTTTCGGCTATTATATACTCCTGTAATGAAAATTTGTTACTCAAGTCTACACTTTAATTACTCCTCTCTAACTCTTACCCCATTACCTACACACAATGGGGCTGATGACTTTTACGTTTAACTTACATTGTATGACTCACTTTAATGTTACTGTATTATACGTTATTTTACATTATTTTATTAAAATCCAATGAAAACAAACGGAACAGCTAACCTGCCCCTTTTGTGTTCCCAATATTTTCGTCAAAATATTCAGTAGCTGTATTAAAACATTCCATATGACATAAACAGCTACTTATGTATTATTTCACATAGCAGTGTTTCATATGACGTAAACATCTACATTTGTATTATTTCACATAGCAGTGTTTCATATGACATAAACAGCTACTTATGTATTATTTCACATAGCAGTGTTTCATATGACATAAACAGCTACTCATGTATTATTTCACATAGCAGTGTTTCATATGACATAAACATCTACTTATGTATTATTTCACATAGCAGTGTTTCATATGACATAAACAGCTACTTATGCACTATTTTACATAGCAGTGTTTTCCTTATTCAAGAGCTAATTTCAAAGAAAAGTTTTTGATAATTTTTGAGGAAGAACATAAAATGTCAGATATATAAAATGGCAGATGACAGATGGCAGATGGCGGGTTAGTTGCTCCGTTCAGTATATCAGGATAAAACGCTATACGTGTCTTAAAAATAAAATATATATCAAATGGATATAAAGCATCTCATTATCATTAATTAAAATAATCTGAAAAGTTAAGTATACCAAATCCGACAAAACGTGACAAAATTGATATTTAGATTGGAGTGGTAAACTTGAAACGAAATCTTCATTCTAAAATAGAGAGCACTGAATACTATTTGACGACCTTCGTATTGTCATCCGGGCTCTTTCTAATACGAAACATTTTTTACTACGTGTAAACCTGTGTGTCGGATCAACTTGAAATCAAAATAAAATCACGTGACTCATTTAATACGTCACAAAAGATGTTGCCATTTCCAGCTGAAAATCTATTTAAGTCTAACCTAGGCTCATACCTTAAACTAGGAAAGCCATTTTCAATATATCATTTTGACGTGTTTAAATACATATAAATTTGGCAATACGCGGTCAGTGAGTATATATAGGCACGGTGTCTTGGGAAACAATGTTTTTAAGCCAATTTAAATTTTTGGAAAAAAATCCTCATATAATCCCTTTAATTTAATGTAAATGGGTTAAGTGACGTAAAAAGTCATGATAACTTGTTGAACAATCGAAGTAAAATAAAATAACCCAGTATGTTCCCTCCAACTTTTACAAATCACGCTCGAAGTCTTCTTGGGTAGAACCAGTACAAAGTATATGCGGATAAAGTGTCTTGCTCAAGGACACAACACATAGCCGTGGCGGAGGATCGAATCTCCGGTCCTTGGTCCGATACTCTACCCCTGGACCACGTGCCCCACTAAACATACTGAATATACACATACTCGGGTGTGTAAGCGACAATCAGATTCTCCGTGCTGCCATCTTTCAGGACGTTACAGGAGAAAGTGCTCTTTGACGTCAGCCCAACCATAAACACTTTGTTGCCAGAGTCGGGATCTTCATTTTCGCTGAACTGGTCCCTGGAATAACCTGAAAATGGAACACTGTGTATGAATGTGTGTGTAGTTATTTATTACTAAGTCAACTCTTCCTACTGGAAACAAGCGCGATGGTAGTACAATGTCGAGTACAAAAAGTGTTTCGGTTTTGAAGTGTATTATTTATAGAGTTCCATCACAGAACGATGTCAAAATTAGTCTTAAAATAGGCATGTCCGATAGAAGTATTGGCTTGTTCAATGTAAGTAGTGAGATATTTTTATTTAGTTAAAAATCATATTCGTATTATCTTATTATCTTAAAGGAAAAAGATCACGAAAAATATAAGATGCCTTGATTGTTTTTAGTGTAGTTGTAATTGTATAGTTTATAATTTTAATAAATATGAGGTGTTTGAGATATTACATGTCTATGTATGAAATTATCTCACATCTTGCAAAATGTACAATGGGTAACACACACGTTAATATTTGAAAATTAACACTGAAAACTAAGTTTTTCTTTTATATATACACTCTTTGTCTATACAACACTAACTTCATTATATATTTTTAAACAAAAATACATAAAAATATAATTTAGGAAATAACTCTTTATATAATTTAGTTTCATTTGAGTCGATGTTAACACATTAAAAATTTAAAGAAAATAAAAGGTTTGCATGCATTTTAAAGAAATATTTGTAAAACATCTTTAAAAAAAGTATATATTTATTTTGGTTTTATTTTGAAAATGCTTATATCGGAAAACATCAAAATATAATTCATAGCGAACAAATAGTTTTGTTAAGTAAAAGACATGTTCTATATATAGGTGTGTGTATTTACAAATATATATGTGCGTGTGTAGGTATGTGTGCGAGTGTGCGCATGTTTGATTGTTCTAATGTTGTTATTGTTTTTCTTTCAGTGTGCATAATCATTTTTATTGTATATGATGTTATAAATGCGCTCATGTAATTAAGGATTAAAGGATTATCATTGTTGTTATTATTAGATTATAATCCGGTGCTTACATTTAGATCGATACGCTGTTGGCCATACTTTAAGATTAAGAAGGGAAATGGTGTTTTATTGAGATATCTATAATATACAAAGATGTCGATTCTTGTGATAAATGGCGAAAAACATTACTTAGAATACACAGTAAAATACCATGTATACATACACACAATACTATTTATATTATTTGCATGGGGCAAATAAAAAAAATTATTAATTTATCTATAATTAATACTTGTGTGTAAAAGCTCCATTTTGTAGCGTGTAGTAATACAAGACTAAAGCCTCAGTCACACTGGATCGTACGTTTAGTTGATCGTACGATTGGTTGTAATTTGGACGAGTTACAGCCAATTGACAATGTTTTCTACGATCTCCAGTTGAGATCATATACTGCAGTTGCTCTTGAGACTGGTGGTAGGTCATCATCACACGATTGGTGGTACGCGTGGTTGTGCAAACACCAACGACTGGAAAAGATCGCAAAATAATCGTAGGTAATCGTGCGACTAGTGAGGGCGATCAGCAACCAATAGTTCGATTGATCGCAGTCGATCAAAGCTAGTCGCAGCCGATCGTGAGATGGGTGCTCGATCAGATATAGGCTCGTGATCGTGCGTAAGTCGGAGAAGCAGTTCGTGGAACATGCACGATTCCATGCGCAAGTAATTGGTGAAATCCTCTGTGACTTCCTGACTAGTTCCCGCTTGAAGTTGACATAGTTGCCTTAGAAGGCCCGCCTCTCGATCCAGGGACGCACCCAGTACTGGCGCCTTTTCTCTTTTAGCACTGGTTTCTTCGTCGGAGAAGTACGGCTGCGGCCACAGCAAGCAGCTGTTGTTGCTGCTCTATCTGCAGTAGGGGAAACATAAACTTGGTCGATTCTTCTTGGCGGCACTGGTACAGCTGCCATAGCGATATAATCTTTTCGGGTGTCGTAGTGGATAGAAACCTGAACCCCAAAAGTCACTCCAAAGACACTGGTCTGTGAGCTAAAGACTGGTGGTACCACCAATCGTAAGGCCGTGCAACCAGTTGGAACAAGTCTTGATTGGTCGCTCTTCCGATCGTGATGTCTGTCGTACGACAGATGACACTACCAATCGTCAGGTGACAGGACCAGCAGCAAGACCAATTGTGCGACTACTTGACCCGCGATCTTGTACGGCGGGAGGTGCGTTCATTTGTGACTGGTGGTACGACTATATAAAACCTGTCTGAGACTTCTTACGATTTGGAATCGCAGGTCAGAAGTTCTGAACATAACATTTTTCTCTGGCGATCATCCACGACCTTTGCCACTAGTCGTGCGCTCTTTCTGCGATTTGCCGGCGATTCCAACACTTTTCGATCGGAGGTAGGTCGCAACCTGGTCGCAAAACCAGGTGTGACTAGGGCTTTAGGGGTTTGAATCCCATCACTAATGATTTATTTGTACAAGTACCCCTTTTACAGGAACACAAAGAAATCTTAGAAAATACCTTTTTTTATTCTTTCTTTTCTGAAATACTGGACTCTTTTTTCAAAGTTAAATTGCTTAAATTACAATAATACAATCATTCAATAAACAACAATTTATATATTACACGTTGTTATATTACAGGTCTTTAGGTCAATCTGCCGGTACCGTTGGCAGTCTAGTGACCTGTAAATGACTGTTCAACAGCTTTATGATAGCCGGTATACTGTTACACACATCATTAAGTCTTCTAAACACTCACCCCTTAAGTCTCGTCTTTATATTTGCCATTTTGATGGTCATTTTACCTATTGTGTTATATATGTGAACACATGAAAAATTGACTTGGATGTACGACAAACTGTAACTTGCCACAGTTATTGGTATTCGCCAGATTTTTGGTTTTGAACTATTTATTTGAGTTCAGGTGTACGTCTTGATTCACTGAGCTTTGCTACAGCTTAATCAAAAAAAGAATATGCGTTTGTGACGGCGCTTTTTGTCCGCTTCATGCTTTTTGTCTGTAAGTAGTTTTAGCCATATTGAAATAGAAATACGTAGACTTTTTGCCCACTCGCGAACACAAATCTTCATTGTACTAATTTTCTGCTAACAAAATGCATCATATGGACAAAAGTCGACATATTTCTATTTTTTCTGCGGATAAAAAGCGTCAAATAAAAAAAAGAGTACTGAACGAGTTTCTTTATGTTTGAGAAGTTTGTTCCCATATTTATGACTGAGTTTTCATATGTTTTAACTGATTGTTCCCATATATATATAAACGAGTTTACATATGTTTAAGCTGCTTATTCCCATATATATGACCGAGTTTCCATATGTTGGAGCTGATTGTCTCCATATATATGAACGGGTTTACATATTTTTGAGCCAATTGTTTCCATATATATGATCGAGTTTACGTATGTTTATGCTGCTTGTTCCCATATATATGAACGCGTATCCATATGTTTGAGATGCTATATGACTTCCATGTTTGTTCTCATACAACTGAGCGTTTTTGCTCCTACATGATCGAGTGTTCTACCTAATGACTGCACATCTTTTCCCTTGGCTGAGCTTGTTTCGACATGGCTAAGCTTATAGCCACAAACGTGTTGTTTTTCCCATATGACTGAGCTACTTGTTTCCATATAAATGGGCATGTTCCCACCCAAGTAAGCTTATTCCCGTATTGTTGATCTGCTTTTCAACGTAATTATGGCCTTAACCACTAATTGTATGCTCGTGTTGTTAGCACACGTTCAAACCAAATACACATGTACATATAATAGGGTTACCCGGAACCTAACGTACTCCCCCCCCCCCCTCTCTCTCTCTCTCTCTCTCTCTCTCTCTCTCTCTCTCTCTCTCTCTCTTTCTCTTTCCCACGCATGCATACACGTTAATTATAACGGTTCAAGGCTAAGCCGTGAGCGTGAATATAAATGTTCACAATACCTTCTCCGGTTATAGTGAGCCTGGTCTCCCCAGCCAAACTGCCATAATTAGGCCATATCTTAGTTACTGATATACCTGAAATAGAAATGAGCAGGAAATTGTATTTAATAACTAAGTAATGAATATAATGTGTATACAATTTGAAAGTACGTTTTAACAAGAAAACAAAAACACGCAAGCGACATACCCAGTAACAACAAAGTCCGTTATTACATAAACGGCACAACAAAGTATGTAACAACATACACGGTGGTATCACCGTTCCTAACAACATACACGGTTGCATCACCGTCCGTAACAACATATACGGTGGCATCACAGTAGGTAACAACATACACGGTGGCATCACCGTCAGTAACAATATACACGGTGGCATCACAGTCGGTAACAACAAACATGGCGGTATCACCGTCCCTAACCACATACACGGTTGCATCACCGTCCGTAATAACATATACGGTGGCATCACAGTAGGTAACAACATACACGGTGGCATCACCGTCAGTAACAATATATACGGTGGCATCACAGTCGGTAACAACATACGGGGCGGTATCACCGTCCGTAACAACATACACGATAACAACATAAACGGTTCTATCACAGTCCGTAACAACATATACGGTGGCATCACAGTCGGTTACAACATACACGATGGCATCACAGTCCGTAACAACATACACGGTAGCATTACAGTCCGTAACAACATACACGATAACAACATAAACGGTGGCATCACAGTCCGTAACAACATACACGGTGGCATCACAGTCCGTAACAACATACACAGTAACAAGATAAATGGTAACAACATACAAGGTGGCAACAGGGTCCGTTACAACATGCATACCATTGGTAACAATATACACGACAACAGTCTACACAGTAATAACGTTCAAGATAGCACAAAGACGGTAAAACCATAAGACGAAAAAAAACATATACAGTAATAACGTAAACGGTAACACAAAGACGGTAAAACTATATACGGTAATAATGATTACATAAAGACGGTAATACCATATAAGACGGTAAACCAATATATGGTAATAACGTACAATACTATAACATACACAGTAGCAACGAACAAAGTAACATCATACACGATAACACAAAGGCAGTAAAACCATATACGGTAATAGCGTACACGATGACACAAAGCCGGTAAAACCAATTAGGGTAATAACGTACACGGACACACAGAGACGGTAAAACCATATACAGTAATAACATAACGTACACGGACACACAAAGACGGAAAAATCATATACAGTAATAACATAACGTACACGGACACACAAAGACGGTAAAATCATATACAGTAATAACATAACGTACACGGACACACAAAGACGGTAAAATCATATACATAAATAACATAACGTACACGGACACACAAAGACGGTAAAATCATATACAGTAATAACATAACGTACACGGACACACAAAGACGGTAAAATCATATACAGTAATAACATAACGTACACTGACACACAAAGACGGTAAAACCATATACATTAATAACATAACGTACACGGACACACAAAGACGGTAAAATCATATACAGTAATAACATAAAGTACACGGACACACAAAGACGGTAAAATCATATATATAGCGTAATAACTTACACGATAACACAAAGACGGTAAAATAACGTACACGATAACACAAAGACGGTAAAACCATATAGCATAACAACGTACAAAGTTATATCATACTTAGAAGCAACAAAGAAGAAAACGTCATGTACGGTAACTCCAGACACTTATCTAAATGTGGTGTTTTTTAAAATTTTGCAAAAAAACTCCCCCTACAGCTTTTTGTGATTTCAATATAAAAATGAAGGTCTTGGTTGTTATTTATTTTGGCGGAAAGCAGTTTTTTAAAACCCACTGAAACAAAGGAAGAGATGTTACGCTTACAGTTATTATGTGTATGATTACTTTCTTTTTTTAGCTGCCGCATTTTAAAGTAAACATAATAAAAAATGTGTAATACATTGATAATTATTTAATATTGTTTACGTAGATTTTGTATTTGTAATTAAAATGTCTTAGTTAAAACGGGTACACTACCTTTTTTGGTAAAAACATATTACGTAAAAAAATAAATTTTGTATTTCAACTCGTGAAAGTTATTGAAAATTTCAAAAGAAAAGTATTAAATAATTGATAAATAGAAATATTCAACATTTTTATCATAGAAATACTGAACGTGCAACCCAAAATTTCAGCCGTGTATTAGCCTGCCGATCTCTGCAGCCAAGTCAGTGATTATACATAGGAAAACTAACATACATATGTTAACGTTTGTCGTATCACACTAGCACCATAACTACGTTTTATTTCTTTTTTCCTGACATAAATGTAAGTGATACAAATTTCTTTTCTGCATAAGATACAATCATTATGACATACAATTCAGTTCCATGGGAAACTAGTATTTTATTTTTTAATATTGCGCAGATAAAGACATAGCACTACCGTTTGAAATATACTTACTTTTGTATTAGAGGTCGATCTTTATTTTATAGTATAAGAAAAGAACAAATGTGGTAGTTTTAAATCCTGCTACTCCCGTCGTGCATTTATTCTTTATTGAATATGCTATATTTGTTTGCATTAACGGGTACTAGTGCATAATAACACATTAGGCAGTTTCTGAACTGCATCGTTGGTATTTTTATTGTCATTACTACATTTGTACTATAATGCTACTATAATCATAATTATTTTGATTACAATTATTATCATTATAATTAACGACGTCATGGTCATGACGATACCACTTAGCTGTTTTTCAAAACCATAAGCTAGCAATTATATATTTAAAAACAGTAAGTAACAGTAGTAGCAGCAATACCAGTAGTAGTAGTAGTAGTATTAGTATTAGTAGTAGTAGTAGTAGTAGTAGTAGTAGTAGTAGTAGTAGCAACGTTTGTAGTAAATTATATTGATGTGGATGTAACGAATCAAAGATCAAGCAATATCATTATGATATATAAAATAGTTGCAGTAAAAGTGATAATAACACTTTTCGGGCCATGATTAAACGATAACAAAATAGTGTGCATACCTTCAACATACAAATGTTTTGTATTCAAAAACATCCATAGTGCATACAAATAACAAATATATGGTGTTGCTTTAATTTTTAGTCTACCCATCTCCGAATCATGTCCAATAATGCCAAATTCTGAAAGCGGTCAATGTCTATATCACGAGGTCACATGACTTGTGCTAATCATTGATTTCATTGCTCGTTCTGAAATGACGTATTATTGAGGTTTCGATTGGACAATGAAAACATCGAATTATTATATTGCCATTTAGCCATTTAGCCGTCTTACAAAGAAACAAATTGATTTATATACCAGAGATTAGTCTATGGTACAAAGACCTACTAACCAGACAAAGTGTTAAAACTAATTCAGTATAAATAATCTCGCGACTATCCGTACACGTGTACCGTTAAATCAGTAAAAGTAACAAACGTTACTTAGAGTAAAAAATCGGTGTTCACAGTAATACTGCCTTACGTTAAAAGTAACATGGCGGTAAAAATCCCAACAAATGTCGTAAAAAGACGATATTGTTTGCGTTGTTAAAAGTAACTCAGAACGTCGCTAAAAGTATTAATCTTCTGTTTCACCATCATTGACATGTTATTTATCTATTACCTGTATTATCAACATTATTAGTCTGTAGAACGAGCCCAGCCCGATTGGGTCCGTTCAACAGCAATTGTTACGAGCACGCTGATTGGTCAGTTGCTTCCGGGGTAGTTTGAAATATGTCATAATTTAGCTCACACGTTCAATTGCACAGGCATATAATTCCCTGCTTTTTCCATTGGTGGTTAATAGACCTAATTCGGGAGATTCTGGTTCTTGGATAAATTACAATATAATTAAACCAGTCTAAAATCATGATCACCCGAATGGTTTACTTGATTTAAAATTTTAAGTATTTGAGTATACGCTTAAATGTGTTGGAGAAGGTTTAAACCCACTATCGAGTTTTGTTCTTTATTCTATAGGAAATAAAATAAGTTTGCATGCTTGTCATTTATAGAAAGACACAAATATAATATAACAAATATTTAAAACATCTTTACATTTTTTATATTTTACAAATAAGTAGTAAATTTGAATCAACAAACATATTTGGTTATCTATTCAAACTTTTGTTTATACTGTTTACGGTGGCGTTATCCTTTGTAAATAAATGGTGTGGTAAAAAACGCCACATAGACGGTATATGCCGTTTGCAGTACCCGCAAACCTAACTTGAAGAGAACCAGCCAATGAAATCGGAGCGAAATTCTGAAGGGTTTTAGAATTGATAATATATTATAGAAACACATCGGTTGTTAAAGAGTAAGATAATCTAACATATAGAGCAATTAAAATGAGAAAAGTCACTGTAAATCACTATGCTTAGAATCTATAGTTGAATGACTGACGTGTTTTTTGTTTGTTCATAATATTGTATAATATATGTAAGTAGTTTTATGTAAACGTACTTAAATTTAACTTGTATAATTTTCACGATTCAATTATTCATGTACATAATTCTATATAATGTTATATGTTGATGTTAATGTTTACGCTCTCCGAACTCGAGGAAATAAAAGATAATCAAATCAAATCAAATGTCAAGAATCGTGCATTGGCTTGTAAAATTATCTTGATCGGGTGTATGGAACATAGTTCGCTACAGACAACGAACTGATAAATATTTCTATTTGTAACACTATACAATATTGTAAAACAGAACACAGATGTTGAAAATCATCCGTTTTTAATGATAAATATAATCATGAATAATCTTTTAAAAATGTATTGCTTTTACAAAATATATTGCACTATTCATTTGTGTATTATTGAAATCATATTCATGAGCCATATTACTTTAAATACCTTAAATACCTTAAATAATTAATAAACCAGAAATTGATGCAAGTTCAGTCCATATCTTACATACTGAAGAGAAGAGAAGAGAAGAGAAGAGAAGAGAAGAGAAGAGAAGAAAAGAGAGCATAGCATAGCATAGCATAACATAGCATAGCATGACATGACATGACATGACATGACATGACATGACATGACATGACATGACATGACATGACATGACATGACATGACATGACATGACATGAATGACAGAACAGAACAGAACAGAACAGAACATATTTTTACTTTATAATATAGAACATTGTACAACATAATTTGAAATTGGTCATTATGACCCGTCATCTAACACCTCAGAATATTGTTGTTACATACATACATTAAATGGCGGATATGATTACTGATTCCAAAGAAAAAGATTGGCTTGTAACGTATCTGTCATGTTTATACTAAACAGTGTCTTAAACATTTCACCATTTTGGTACCTGTGTGCTACATGTAACATATTTATATTAAAAAGGATTGTCACATCAATTACTACTGCAGTAGTTTGGAGCGACTTAAACAAGTTCATTTCATTTGATTACAGACATCACACATGCTTAAAAACGCTCGATCAAAAGTTTTTTCTTTTTTATTTAAATACACCGAATGTAGTAAAGCAATACAGGGTGTATGTAAAAGCTTATTTACATATACCAATATCTTTGTTGATTGAACATGCTGTTGTAAAGACAATTTAAATTCGCCAATTCGTTCATAACGGACGTTAAATACCTTGAACAAACAAGAACATATCGCATTGCGCTGAAAAACATATAGAAATTACTTTTATTTTCAAGGAACAAAAGAAAATAAAGCAATGTTTTCTTTAAAAAGCAAATATTTCTGCCGGTTTTTATGACGTTAGCAAACACGATGTCCAAGGTGATGGCAGGATTAATAGTAATAGTGTTGACGTAGTTGCTTAATCTATTTTAGCGTTAATCCAGTAATGTACTTTGGTTTAAGACTTATAGCAGGGTCGGGCCTTTGTAAATTCTTTTTGTTGATTTTATAAATAAACGAAAGCCGAGTTCACTCAGAGCTTGATATGATTAAAATATTTCTTGAAGCGAAAGAAATATTGGCATTTCTTTACATATTAATGTAAGTACTGTCTGAACCTGATTGTGGATGCTTTGTGAACTATTTCCTATTGATTAATCTTGTATGGCAATGTACTTCTACTTTCCCGTAGGTATACAACAATTGAATACTTTTGCTGTTTTGTAACGGTCACATGTTCTTTGCTTACGTAAGTAGTTTGTACGGGGAAAACATGTCAACTTAAAAACAATGTTGAGGTCAAGAGGAGAATTGAATTTTTAATTGAATACTTACCTTAGTTCTGGTGTGTCCGTTTATGTAAATATATTGATTGGTGTCAAGATATATTTAGAGTAAACTGTCGATATTAATGACCGCTAGCAGCACTTAGTTCAGACACGCGTACCACAAGAGGATCCAGGGTGAGGGTATATGTATATGTTGGTGTGTGTGTGTGTGTGTGTGTGTGCGTGCGTGCGTGCGTGCGCGCGTGTGTGTATGTGTGTGTGGAGGAAGCATTCTTAAAATGGCTAGCATTGTAAACGAAGTCGAATCTTTCTAAGCTTGGTGCCATTACAGATAGGAATAATAACATCGTTTAAATTTGTAAGGCATTAGAATATATCAAGTGGTCCATCTTAAAAAAAATTGAAATGACGATGTGAAGGATATCAAGCATTGTGCGAGTGCTTGATACTTTTAATTAGGGTTCCGTTCATATTTCACCACTCCACTTCTGATAAGTTTCAGTAAATTCATGCAAACTCCCAAACTCCGCCCCATGACCGATACGCCAGTGTAACCGTCATTAACGTGTTGGTACGTACATTTAATTAATTGTTATTTTCTACAAGCAAACTAAATACGATTTAAATATCTAAGGTCAGCATTGTTTAATGTACAGTTTACATTGTTCAAGTAATGATAGCATTCTTACTTAATGCCCATAGAAATATTATGATAGGAAAATGCGTTTATTTATTCTATCGCTGTTTTTATACGGTTCACGTATTTTTCCATTGCATAAGTGCTCGCCACTCGGGAGACGACAGACGGGTTGGGGTTAATTTCCCTCTGCCGAGAAAAAATCGCATTCATCTGAAGTCGGTCAAGTTAGCAGAATGGCAGAACAGCAGAATTAAATAATTTCATTCTTCCAGCAAAATAGCAGAACAGCAGAATGTAATATTGTCATTCTGCCAGCAGAATAGCAGAACAGCAGAATGAAATGTTTTCATTCTGCCAGCAGAACAGCAGAATAGCAGAATGAAAAAATGATGTATATTTTATCACTATTTTAATATATGTACGTGCATGAACATGCATTCAGTTTTAAGGAATGTTTTTTTTTTTTTACCAGCAATCAACAACCGAAGGTTAAAGGGGAACTTTATTTTTTTTTCAGCATTGATTTTAGTTCGCTTTAATGAATGAACATGCAAGAAGGCTTAAGAACAGTTTTACTACAAACAATCACTATCCGGAAGTTAAAGGGGAACTTTTTCTCATTTCACCGAATGGAAAATTCTCATTTTTTTACTGAATTTACGTTCAAAGTTGCAATTTTAAGCCGGATTCTTCTCTCTGCACCATTGTCCACTTTTTTGATCAGTGTCTTAAGCAAAATAGCAATATACTAAAACAAATCTATTTTAAAGTTCCCCTTTAACCTTTGGGTAGTGATTGTTTGTAAAAAAAACAATTCTTAAGACTTCCGATATGTTCATGTGTGTAACTGCATTAAAATTAGTGATAAAAAAAAACAATTTTCATTTGGGTCCAATTTTCATTTTGGTCCAATTTTCATTCTGCTATTCTGCTGTTCTGCAGGAAAAATCAAAAACAACATTTTTAGTATATTGCTATTTTGCTTAATACAATGATCAAAAGGGCGGTAAATAGTGCAGTGAGATGAATACGGCTTATAATTGCTAGTGTGAACGTAAATTCGGTGAAAAAATGAGGATTTCCATTTTGTGAAATGACAAAAAGTTCCCATTTAACTTCCGGGTAGTGATTGTTTGTAAAAAAAACATTTCTTAAGACTTCCGGTATGTTCATGTGTGTAACTGTAGTTAAAACGGTGTTTGTGATAAAACTGTTCTTACGCCTTCCCACATGTTCATGCATGAAAGCTATTCAGCTGGCAGAATGAAAAAAATCATTCTGCTATTCTGCTGTTCTGGAAACTTTACCGAGCCATCTGTCTGATTGTTCATGGTTAGCTGTCCGTTGTACAACGATACTTACAAATTGTACAGAAAACCTTACTATTGGAAGAGGCCAAGCGTTTATACATTTATTGAATTGATGAAATCTAAGCAAGTTACAGAACTTTTAAAATTGGTAAAATACATAAACACAGCATTTAATATACAGTATGTCAAGGATTTAGGTTTTTAGAAATCTTTTAGCAAAGCATTGTTTGGGTGGTCTTGTGAGTGTGAATAGTGAGTGTACATATAAATTATCTCTCATGGATGATTTATGGAGATTTAGATGTTTACGAAATTCATTTAAAAATAATAAAGTTACGACCTCTATTTGAAATATCATTTATTACAGATTATGATGTTTCCGAATAAATATTAAATATTTACGAATTGTTTCATAAAATAGGTCACGTGATAAATAAAAAAACAAATAAGCATATTGAAATGTATGTATAATACATGTGTATAATGAAAAACATTATATGTTTAAGTTACAAATAAAGAAATCTTGAATCTTGAAATCTTGAATATAATTTTTTAAGAGATTCTCTTTTGAAATTCCAGAGCTCTCTGATCATGAATTGCATGAGCATATAACAGTACAACACAATTTACCTGACACCACTAATGGCAACATAATTAAATACATGTATCATTTAATTGCTAATAATCTACAACTAATCTAATTAAAGTAAATATACGTGTTTGCTTATCATAGTGTCACCCCTATTGGAAGGGCCAGTCACAATATAATTATGGGACACCAATATAATGTTCACATTCGATTTTTTGAAAGCTATAAGCATTGCCAGGGACATCGGGCTGTTAAAAATCCGGTACCAATCAATTTGACTGCCAGCTGGGTAAGCAACCGGCCACATCTAATGCTCCCATCAGAATTCGAACCTTCTACCTCCCTCTTCCTTTATCCACGAGGCCAGAGAAGACAGTTAATTGGTATGTGTTCCCTGGGTTAGATGACCATCGGAATAACGTAAAGGTAAACCAAAGTTAATAGTGTGCAAAAACAATTGTGTATCATATTTCATATACATTGTATAATCTTCTTTGTTTTTCTTGAAGATAAGGAGACTGTGAATATAAGGGTTCTTCAATATTTGGGGCCGAGTAGGTAAGGGTTAGGGCTTATATCAGTATAGATTACCAAAAGTAGAAACTCTTAAATCTCTTTTTATCATATATACACAGGTGAAATAAACATATTTTTTTACCCTGATTTATTGTCATAGTAGGCAAAATATATTTGAGATAAGAAACCATTTCTACTATTTTCTAAGTATATAATTTGCAGGTACAGGGTTGACTGAATTTTTATCATAATTATCGCGTGTCCATTTCACATGTTTTTTAAACTTTCTATTTTTAACTGGACAATCCAGTAAGACGACCGACATTTCGGACAATGACATTTTTAATAATCCAGTATCGGATTAAGACGTGTTCATATCAGGGTCATTTTATAAAATCTAACTATCATGTTTGTGGTATAAAGCGTTTATGATAATAATAGTCCTTTGAATAAAGTTGTAGTACTGTTTGATATTATTTAACCTTTTCAACTTACAACTGAAGTGCAGACACACTTTGAACTTCATTTACCTCACAGTTTGATATAATAGCATTGAATGTTTTTTATATTTTTAAACGAGTCATTTTCAACACATTTCAGGTTATATATGGCATACTAGTATCCAGTTTTATCGTAGTAGGATGACCTCAGAATGAATCTGAGTAGAATCAACGTCCGTCCATCCGCAAGTGACTGGGAAACTTTCTGTAATTTGTGTTTATATGGCAATGCAATATGGTTTAACAGAAACTACACGTTTCACTACACAGTTACACCCCTTTACTCCCCAAGGTAACATGATTCTTGCGCTTTAAAAAAGTCCTATGTCATTTGGTTTTGAAATATTTTCAAAATGGTTCATAGTGGTTAGTGACTTTCTTGCTGCAGATGATTGGAGCAAAGACTGGCATAACATATACTGCAATAAGACATCACTGGTGATAAAAAAGTGACTTTTATAGGATTTCAACATATGCATGTATTTATGAGCATTTGAGGACCCTTTTTTTTAACAAATCTTAGGGTGTCACTGCATCCTATTTAAAAAAAACACAAGCAGGTCGACCTATCAGCTATAAGCATTTTTATGTGAGTATATATTCCTGCTATGTAAAAAAATACTATGTGGAAATCCAAGACCTTATTTTATATAGAACAAAGAACAAAGAACAAAGAACAAAGAACAAGTAGTAATACCTATAATATGTTGCTGCTGCAGCTCCTGCAACTACTGTTGCAACATGTTTGTTTGCTCTTTGTTTAAACTTATTTCAATTCGTACACTGCAACAATACAACAAATTTGTACATATTGTGAAAATGATCAGAGCAAAAGAATAAATCTTAATACAGAGTTCTTATGCAAAATGTGAAAATTGTTAACCGTGATAAATAAAGCTGTTAATTACTTCTGAATACGTTCAACAGTTGATACGATATGACTTTACGCCTTTACAAAATGATTGAAAAATACAATGAAAAATGATATTGTTACATTATGTACCGGTGTCAATATATATTATAATTATTTCATACTAAAAACTGCATGAGACAGTTAAATTTCCCTTTTCAATTTAGAATCTACTTGTTTTACAACAATCGCATGGTTTTGATGATGTGTGATTGGACAATAATTATGATTTGTTTTTCATCTATATGCATGCCCAAATAAGGATGTGTGAATATCCCAAGAAACACATTACTGAAAAATTACGGACTCGATCGAGTATAAACGATTACAAAATACCGAAGTATTACGGATTTTACCGAGTATCAACAACAACAAATAAAGCCGTTAGTGTAGACATTTTAATAACTACTAATTAAAGAAATAATAAAATAAACAGGCATAAAAAGAATTTAATCCCAAAACTGTCTGGTTACACTTAATGGCTCACAAAACGATTGAATGTTGGTATAAGGCAACATCGAATACCGAATAATGTACGGTCATGCAACTATGTTTGACCTTTGACAAGACGTTCAGAGATTCTTTGAAATAAGGGTTATTTGCGTTTATTGATATCGACGTATGATGTCCCTCGCCGTTTATTGCGCTTTCATTATTGTGAGATATGGATTTTATTCGAAATTTCAATTAAATTAAATACATTCAATTATTCTCAAACCGTTTAAACAAATAAACGGAATTCTAGATTTGTACAACGAATTAGATAACGTCATTAACAATGTCAGAGCAAGGTCATCTCTCGGTAACTGCGTATAATTCGTCAATTTTAACGTTCGCCATGACCACACATGCGATGTTAATGCGATATGACGAGATTGCTTTTGGGCAGGCTTGAATTAAAAAAATGACACTAAATAACATGAAATGATCAACACGTCGAGTAAGACACGATACTAGTGCAGCAACAACACGCTGTTAACCACAATGGCACGAATGCACAAACGAGATGCGACATTACATAACATGCACATTTATTCACATACCACGGAAATATACCATAAAACACACAATCATCTAACACGTGATGACAAAACGCCATAAAACACATAATAATATGTCACGATACGACAAAATGCCGCATAACACATCACTACAAGAGTCTATAAATCACACAACGACCTAACAACACTACAAGAGAATATAAATCACACAACGATCTAACAAATCATTACTAAAGGCTATAAATCACACAACGACCTACCACATCACTACAAAAGACCACGCATCACAAAACGACCTAACACATCACAACAGGTTTTTACACTACGACCTAACACATCACTACAAAAGGCTTTAAATCACACAACGATCTAAAACATCACTACAATAGGCTATTAATCAAACAACAATCTAACACATCACAACAAGAGGCTATAAATCACACAACGATCTAACACATCACAACAAAATGCCTGCCGTAAATCACACAACGACCTTACATATGACTTCAAGATGCTATAAATCACACAACGACCTAACACATCACAACAAGATGCCTGCCGTAAAACACATTACGATCTAACACATCACTACAAGAGGCCACGCATCACACAACGAACTAACACATCACTTCAAGAGGCTATAAATCACACAACGACCTAACACATCACAACAAAATGCCTGCCGTAAAACACGCAACGATCCAACACATCACTACAAGAGGCCACGCATCACACAACGACCTAACACATCACAACAAGATGACTGCCGTAAAACACACAACGATCTAATACATCACAACAAGATGCCTGCCGTAAAACACACTACGATCTAACATATCACTACAAAAGGCCACGTATCACACAACGACCTAACACATCACCACAAGAGGCTATAAATCACACAACGACCTAACACATCACAACAAAATGCCTGCCGCAAAACACACTAAGACCTAACACATCACTACAAGAGGCTATAAAACACACAACGATCTAACACATCACAACAAAATGCCTGCCGTAAATCACACAACGACCTAACACATCACTACAAGAGGCTATAAAACACACAACGATCTAATACATCACAACAAGATGCTTGCCGTAAAACACACTACGATCTAACATATCACTACAAAAGGCCACGTATCACACAACGACCTAACACATCACAACAAGAGGCTATAAATCACACAACGACCTAACACATCACAACAAAATGCCTACCGTAAAACACACTAAGACCTAACACATCACTACAAGAGGCTATAAATCACACAAAGACCTAACACATCACAACAAAATGCCTGCCGTAAAACACACTACGACTTAACACATCATTACAAGAGGCTATAAATCACACAACGACCTAATACATCACAACAAAATGCCTGCCGTAAAACACACTATGATTTAACACATTACTACAAAAGGCCACGCATCACACAACGACGTAACACATCACCACAAGAGGCTATTAATCACACAACGACATAACACATTACAACAAGATACCTACCGTAAAACACACTACGACCTAACACATCACTACAAAAGGCCACGCATCACACAACGACCTAACACATCACAACAAGATGCCTACCGTAAAACACACTACGACCTAACACATCACTACAAAAGGCCACGCATCACACAACGATCTAACACATCACCACAAGAGGCTATAAATCACACAACGACCTAACACATCACAACAAAATGCCTGCCGTAAAACACACAACGACCGAACATATCACCACAAGAGACTCATGCTGGACTATTACAGACATCCCACTGGCTTATTGAGAGAAGTTAACCCCCTTGATATCGGCGGTTTTTACTACTTACCTTACCAGGCTAAACCGTCACATTTGGTTTACATAGAAACATATAGGAGAAATGCAATTTTATCGTTATAACTTTTTCATTATTAAATTGTCAACCTATTATAACGTCTAGTCATTAAGTTACAATTATAACCTTTATTATGATAAAATAAAAATTAAAATAAGTTTACGTGTTCTTGCTTCCTTTTTCAATTTTATAACAGCATATATGCTCCTTATATGTTCTATATAAAAAAGTATTCAAAACACGTTTTCGATCACATTTAATGTCTTATATACTTTAGTTGTGTTTGTTTGCTAATCTATTACAACGTGTACGTTTATTGCAAATAAAATTCTCTTTACGATGATATTTAGATAGAGAAAATATAATAATTGCATCTTGCTACCATTTTGAGTTGAAAATGAGACAAAATGTAATTCTGATTTATTTTCTGTATGTTCAATAGAGCGTACTATTTTACCCAATACAGCATATTACTGTAACCAATTAAATACAGCATGTATGTCGCTATATCAGCCGGTAGATGTTGGTCAGTCCCGACATAAACCAGTGACTTAATAACAACACTACATTACGCCAGGCATATAAATTGAACAAAGAGATTTGATAATGTAATTGCTTGATAATTATGTTAATACAGCATAGTTGGCTTATCATTGTTTTGAATTACTCAATTTAATGATATTTTTAAGATATTTTTAAAAATGCGCAATAGTGCTCTTTTTCTTCTACAGCTTTAAATTCAAAACTTGGTTAATTGTAGATTTTAGTATAAAGATCAGCTATATTTTACATAGAGCTTTATCATGTAAAATAATTGTGCTTTACATTGATATGCATAAAGAATAAATGAATGAATGAATGAATCAATCTTATAATTCTTTTAGAATAGCTTTGTACAAGTTTAAACGTTCATGTAGATGTTTGGTTTTATGACGTGTATACAGATTAGAAAAAATAAAGATAATAACTATGAAATGAATGATGTTTTTTTGGAATGAAAATAAACTTATTTAAAGAAATATAAAGGTACTGAGATTATTTCATTAAGTTTAGCAATCCGTTCTGAAATAGATATTCTAACTGCAAACATGTTTAATTTTGTGTATTTTTATGTTTGTTTTATAGTCGTCGCATTGATATCGTGTAATTAACTCATACAAGTTAGTTATGATAAACCAATATCAAATGTTTATAAATATTACAGCATATTGAATTTAAAGGTTTTCCTAGAATCAGTATAGTAATCTGTAAATCTAATAACCCTTGTACAAAAAAATCCAGAGACCCCCCCACCCCCTGTCTGTTTTTCAAATCTCAAACAATGTAATAAGCCAGTGTTTATTTATGACCTGCCTTAATTACCGACTACACCTGCCCGGAGGCAAAACTTGTACTTTTATTGGGGGTAATAATATATTCAATTCAATTCAATTTTATTGCAAACTATCAGCAAAAATATGCCTTTGGCCATTTACAATATTTTTAAATCATATGGCAAAGACATAACAATTACATATTACAATCAATACATTTTGAATTGTTTAAGTATCATAGTATATATAACATAGATAACATAGATGAGAAACAGTAAAAAACTGTAAGACACAAAAAATGCACACTGCCGCGCGAGCATGTACTCACTTTTTTCTACGTTTTTAAGCAAAACAACAAAATATGAAAATTAGGTTTTAATCAGATGGTTACGAACCTTAAATGCTTCATATATAAATTTAGAAATATTAACAAGTAGTTTTCGTCCTTTCGTGGATAATAAATTTACAAATTTATTAGACGTAGGCCATGCGTTCCGTGGAATATATTTACGACGTAAATCGTAGTATCTTGGACATATTAGTAAAAAATGGTATTCGGACTCTAAAGTATTGTTCGTACACATTTGGCAAATTCTATTCTGTCTTTCGACACCAGTATATCTTCCGGATTCAATCGCAAGATTATGTGAACTTAATCTAAAACAGCTCAATTGTTTTCGTTTGGTATCATCTGTAATTAAAGATAAATATTCCTCATATATAAAATCAGTAATAATTAAGTTTTGGCATTGCATGAATATTTCCTCTCCAAAATTGGATGTATTGATCTCGCAGTCGTTGTTTAATAATAGGCAAATAATTGACATTTCTATTAAAATTATCCTAAATATAACTATAACCCAAATCGTCTAATATTGTTTTAATTCTTTGAGCCCAGCTTTGTTTTTGTTGTTGATTATTCAAATTTATATATTGTTCCATTAAAACTCGATGGATAAGAGAACCAGGATTGCTTTTGATTTTTATCCAAAATTTAATCACTCGTTCTTTACAAATAATCGATAACGGATATCTGCCCAGATCACCTAGCACAGCAAGAGTAGGTGTTTGGATTTTAACTTCTAATATACGCTTACAGAATTTTATATGTCTTTTATCGATATCTTTATAGTCATACACTCCCCATATCTCTGCACTGTATAAGAGAATAGGTACTACATTGTATCAAAAAGTGATAATTTTGTTTTAATATCGAGTTTAATTCTTGTGAACAATGATTATAAATTATTCATAGCTCTTAGAGCTTGATCTGCTAGAGTTTTTGGAATTATTTTCATATTACCGTTATACATAAATTTGGCTCCTAAGTAGCAGAAATTGTCTACAATATCCAATTTTTCACCATTTATGAGCCATTCTAGGTTATGAACTTGTTTTCTGTTTTCAAAAATACAAACTTTAGTTTTATTGATATTAATTTTTAATCCCCATTTTAATGAGTATTCATAGAGATTATTAAGTTGCAATTGTAGACTGTTGGGATCAGTAGTAAACAAAACAATATCATCTGCAAATAATAATAAGTATATACACAAGTGATTAATGTCTGATTCAGTCAGATTATCTATATTAAAAGAATTGTTCACATCATTAACAAACAGAATGAACAGAAGAGGAGAGAGTGGCTCCCACTGCTTCAATCCAAGCGTGACGTCGAAAACATCAGATAAATTAGAAGATAATTTTATGCAAGCCGTAACTCGCAAGTAAAGTGATTTGATAATTGTAATCATTTTACAGCTTACACCGTTTTCAACCAATTTAATCCATAGCGCGTTTCTTATAACCGTATCAAATGCCTTTATGTAGTCAATAAAAGCACAATAAAGTTTAGTGTTTTTTTTGACAATATCTTTTGTATGATACAATAAAATATGAAAATGCACTAAGTTGTACTTTTTTTTATCTCTGAAACCAAACTGTGAATCATTAAGTATATGTTCTGTTTCACACCAGGTATTAAGTCTATTTCTAATACACAGTGAAAACATTTTAGCAAGGGAATTAATTAATGTAATCCCTCTATAATTCGCTGTATTTAATTTGTCGCCTTTTTTATGTATAGGGACTATAATGCCTTTTGACCACGCTTCTGGATAAACACCATCATTATAGATTTTTTTAAATATTTTAACAATATAAGGTGTTTTCGCGTCTATGAAAAAATCTGCTAAAACTTCGTCACATCCGGGTGATTTATTTCGAGATAATGATGATATCACCTGACTTATTTCTGACTCTTTTATCTAAAAATTCTACATTGACCTGTTGTCTATTTACATGTTCATCATTTATATTTATGCCATTATTGTTATTATCAATATTGTTATGATCGTTCATATCATCAAAGTTTAGGTTATCATGAGGTGTATTCGAGATATCTGTAAAGTGCTGTACAAATTCCTCCATCTTTGGGCTATTTGATAACCCCTGTTTATTACGTTTATTAAAATTGTTAATTTTTTTCCGGAATTTTCTTGGACATCTTTTACTTAGTTTAGCTAGGTTCATTTTTTCTCTCGAATAAAACGCATATTAAGCCTTTCTTTTAGTTTTAGCAAAAGCAGATTTACTTTCAAGGAAATGCTTCGTGTTCTCTTCAGTTTGATTTCTTTGAAAAATTCTTTTTGAGTTTAGAAATGCCGTTTTAGCTTTCCTACAATTTTCGTTAAACCATTCGGCCTTCTTTTTCTTACATTTAACATTACTTTTTTTGAAGGATTTTCCAAATAATTGGAAAGATGTATCATATATTATATTTGTAAAATTTATTATACTGTCATTTATTGAATCTTTATTTTCAGTCATGTTGTCAGTAACATCTTTAAAATCTTTGAACTTTAGATTGAGGTAAAGTATTCAATTCCTCGGCCCTAGATGCATTCCAAACAATTTTGTCAATATATACGTTATCTGTATGATTATATCCAGTCATGCGACAACTTAATGCAAACTGTATTGGACTATGGTCAGAAAACTCCATTAAATCCAACACATTCTTATAACAGATATTGTTAAGATTATTCGTGCTAGTTATCAAGAAGTCCACAACACTCGCCCCTGTCCGGTTTCTGTTCATACAGTGATATGTAAATTTTTCTTCCTCAAGCCTCCCATTAACAATGATCAAATTTTGTTCTTTACATAATGACAACAATTTATTTCCAAACATATTTACTTGCTTATCAGATGACTTTCTTTTAACAATTGTACATTTTGGTTCATCTCTCGAAGGCATGGTTACAAATCGATCAAGGTCAATGTTCTCAGTATAATCTAATCTCTCTCCTACCTTACTATTCATTCAGATCACCAGTGCAATAAACCTCGCCTAAAGTACTATAGTGTATGATATCATCATTCAACTGTTCAAAAAAGTCATACTCATACAAACATGAACGTGTATTCTTATATACATTAGATTCTTCGGGAGGAATGTAACAAACACAGAAATAAACATCATTATCAGTACCTAAGAAATTCATGTCTATTTTGAACCATATGATGCCATTTAAATTTGTTTTGATATGTTCCACATGAGTCTGTAAGTTTTGTTTATAATATACCACAAGGCCCCCACTATCACGTTTGGCCTTTTTATTACACTTCGGTCTTAGGCAACTGAAACTCTCGTAACCATCAATGTTTATATAAGAATTTTGATAATATATAATTTGCTAGGATGTAGTTGAGTAATTATATTTCAACACAAGTTTGTTGTTTAGTTTTTTTTTAAAATTACCAATTTGATTTAACATAGATATTCAGATATATTGATAACAAATTCAAATTTTATAAACAGATAATAGAACGGGAGGAACAATGTTAGCGGTTTTCAAATGTGTGTATTTCTGAATTATACGATGGCTTTATTAATTAAATGTATTGGTAATAATTCTTTAAATAACTTAATACTTTTCTCAACTTTCGTACAGTTTTAAGTTTAATTTTTCAAAAATAGATCCTCTCGTATATGGAAGTGGTATGCAAAACATATTAATATGTTGTAACAACATAATCTTTTGATATTATAAGACGAGGTTCTTAAATTGATTGAATTGATTAAATATTTAGCATCATTTTTATGCCATCGAGGGCTAACAGACGATCAGTTAACATAACCACTGTTTCCTGGGATTAACCAGTACTCGAGCACAACCAATCTCTGCAAGATTAAAATAAGTTGTTAAAAAAGAATTATGGTCAAATACCATCTCTGTGATGATTGATTTACGACATTATGTCCCATTGTCATTCTGTCTCTTTCATATATAAGTTTATATAATCAATTAACCATAATAATTTTATTAATATGTAGTAGCACAAGATAATAAATATTTATCTGTTGATTGATAATAAAATAAACTATTTCAAAGTATGTTGAAATTTGTAATTAAAATCATTAATCTATGTTATATTTTTACACATTAAATTTAATCCAATGATTTGAAAGTTTAAGTCAAATTTAATAATTTCTTTTTTATACTACACATCAAAATCACCAAAACGCCCTTATCAAAACAAGGACATATATAAGACCTTCTCAAATTTTACCTGGGGGCATATACAACAAGTCACGCATACTTAGTTTTAGTGTCGGAGCGGAACGACACCTGCATGTGTTATCGCGGTCTAAGGGAAGTAATTGGATTCAGCTCCAATATCATCAAACTGCGCAGGGGCAATTATCGGATAACTCTTAAGAAATATCTGAAATAGTCAAGTATGTATCAATCACACAACGACCTAACACATCACAACAAGATGCCTGCCGTAAAACACACTACGATCTAACACATCACTACAAAAGGCCACACATCACACAACGACCTAACACATCACTACAAAAGGCTATAAATCACACAACGACCTAACACATCACTACAAAAGGCTATAAATCACACTACGATCTAACACATCACCACAAGAGGCTATAAATCACACAACGACCTAACACATCGCAACAAGAGGCTATAAAACACGCAACGATCTAATACACCACTACAAGAGGCTATAAAACACGCAACGATCTAACACATCACAACAAAATGCCTGCCGTAAATCACACAACAACCTACCACATCACTACAAGAGGCTTTAAAACACACAACGATCTAACACATCACAACAAGATGCCTACCGTAAAACACACTACGACCTAACACATCAGTACAAAAGGCCACGCATCACACAACGACCTAACACATCACAACAAAAGGTCACGCATCACACAACGACCTAACACATCACTACAAGAGGCTACAAATCACACAACGACCTAACACATCACAACAAAATGCCTGCCGTAAAACACACTACGACTTAACACATCACTACAAGAGGCTATAAATCACACAACGACCTAACACATCACAACAAAATGCCTGCCGTAAAACACACAACGACCTAACATATCACCACAAGAGGTTTTAAATCACACAACGACTTAACACATCACAACAAGATGCCTGCCGTAAAACACACTACGATATAACACAATACTACAAAAGGCCACGCATCACACAACGACCTAACATATCACCACAAGAGGCTATTAATCACACAACGACCTAACACATCACAACAATATGCCTACCGTTAAACACACTACGACCTAACACATTACTACAAAAGGCCACGCATCACACAACGACCTAACACATCAAAACAAGATGCCTACCGTAAAACACACTACGACCTAACACATCATTACAAAAGGCCACGCATCACACAACGACCTAACACATCACTACAAGAGGCTATAAATCCTACAGCGACCTAAAACATCACATCCAAAAATCCTGCCGTAAAACACACTACGATCTTACACATGTCTACAAAAGGCCACGCATCACACAACGACCTAACACATCACCACAAAAGGCTATAAATCACACAACGACCTAACACATCACAACAAAATGCCTGCCGTAAAACACACTACGATCTAACACATCACTATAAAAGGCCACGCATCACACAACGACTTAACACATCACTACTAAAGGCTATAAATCACACAACTACCTAACACATCACAGCAAAGTGCCTGCCGTAAAACACACAACGACCTAACATATCACCACAAGAGGCTTTAAATCACGACAACCTAACAAATCACAACAAGATGCCTACCGTAAAACACACTACGACCTAACACATTACTACAAAAGGCCACGCATCACACAACAACCTAACACATCACCACAAGAGCCTATTAATCACACAACGACCTAACACATCACAACATGATGCCTACCGTAAAACACACTACGACCTAACACATCACTACAAAAGGCCACGCATCACACAACGACCTGAAACATCACAACCAAATGCCTGCCGTAAAACACACAACAACCTAACATATCACCACAAGAGGCTATTAATCACTTAACGACCTAACACATCACTACAAGATGCTTGTCGTAAAACACACTAAGATCTTACAAATTACTACAAAAGGGCACGCATCACACAACGACCTAACACATCACCACAAGAGGCTATAAATCACACAACGACCTAACACATCACAACAAAATGCCTGCCGTAAAACATACTACGATCTAACACATCACTTTAAAAGGCCACGCATCACACAACGACCTAACACATCACTACAAAAGGCTATAAATCACACAACGACCTAACACATCACTATAAAAGGCTATAAATCACACTACGATCTGACACATCACTACAAAAGGCTATAAATCACACAACGACCTAACACATCACTACCAAAGGCTATAAATTACACAACGACCTAACACATCACAACAAAATGCCTGCCGTAAAACACACTACGATCTAACACATCATTACAAAAGGCCAACCATCACACAACGACCTAACACATCACTACAAGAGGCTATAAAACACACAACGATCTAACACATCACTACAAGAGGCTATAATTCACACAACGATCTAACACATCACAACAAAATGCCTGCCGTAAATCACACAACAACCTCACATATCGCTACAAAGGGCTATAAAACACACAACGATCTAGTACATCACAACAGGATGCCTGCCGTAAAACACACTACAATCTAACATATCACTACAAAAGGCCAAGCATCACACAACGACCTAACACATCACAACAAGAGGCTATAAAACACGCAACGACCTAACACATCACAACAAAATGCCTGCCGTAAATCACACAACGACTTCGCATATCGGTACAAAGGGCTATAAAACACACAACGATCTAGTACATCACAACAAGATGCCTGCCGTAAAACACACAACGACCTAACATATCACTACAAAAGGCCACGTATCACACAACGACCTAACACATCACCACAAGAGGCTATAAATCACACAACGACCTAACACATCACAACAAAATGCCTGCCGTAAAACACACTAAGACCTAACACATCACTACAAGAGGCTATAAATCACACAACAACCTAACACATCACAACACGATGACTGCCGAAAAACACACAACAACCTAACACATCACTACAAAAGGCCACTCATCACGCAACGACCTAACACATCACCATTAGAGGCTATAAATCACACAACGACCTAACACATCACAACAAAATGCCTGCCGTAAAACACACTACGACTTAACACATCACTACAAGAGGCTATAAATCACACAACGACCTAACACATCACAACAAAATGCCTGCCGTAAAACACACAACGACCTAACATATCACCACCAGAGGCTATAAATCACACAACGACTTAACACATCACAACAAGATGCCTGCCGTAAAACACACTACGATCTAACACATTACTACAAAAGGCCACACATCACACAACGACCTAACACATAACCACAAGAGGCTATTAATCACACAACGGCCTAACACATCACAACAAGATGCCTACCGTAAAACACACTACGACTTAACACATTACTACAAAAGGCCACGCATCACACAACGACCAAACACATCACAACAAGATGCCTACCGTAAAACCCATTACGACCTAACACTTCACTACTAAAGGCCACGCATCACACAACGACCTAACACATCACTACAAGAGGCTATAAATCACACAACGACCAAACACATCACAACAAAATGCCTACCTTAAAACACACTACGACCTAACACATCACTACAAAAGGCAACGCATCGCACAACGACCTAACAAATCACAACAAGATGCCTACCTTAAAACACACTACGACCTAACACATCACTACAAAAGGCCACCGATCACACAACGACCTAACACATCACAACAAGATGCCTAACGTAAAACCCACAACGACCTAACACATCATTACAAAAGGCCACGCATCACACAACGAACTAACACATCACAACAAGATGCCTACCGTAAAACACACTACGATCTAACACATCACTACAAAAGGCCACGCATCACACAACGATCTAACACACCACTACACGAGGCCGTAAAACGCACTACGACCTAAAATATCACGACAAAAGAGCATAAAACATACAACGGCCTAACACATCACGACAAGAGGCCGTAAAACACACAACGACCTAACATATTACAACAAGAGACCATTAAACAAACAACGACCTAACACATCACGACAAGAGGCTGTAAAACACACTACGACTTAACATATCACAACAAAAAAACCATAAAACATACAACACATTGCAACCTAACACATCGAATAATTTCGACTTTTCACCAACGTTGTTCCGACTTTTCACCATCCTAGTTTCGTTGTTTCGACCTTACTTAAATTAATAAAAATGCCGCGATGGCCCCCAACGGGAAACCGTAAACTCTAATAATGATGGCAGGCAATAGCCATGAGCACAAGCTATACTGCCGTGACACACAGTATGAATTGTCTAACTTGGACTGATTGCTGTAGAAGCACATTAGGTGATATACAGCTAATCACGGCCCTGTATGATTTAGCTGGTGTTAGCTTCCCTTATTACGATATAGCATTACATACGCATTTACTTTCCTTTGAATCTATCTAAAAACTATTTTCAAAAAAGGTGTGTATACGAACGGCGTTCGATAAAATTTCTCGTTAATTTTTAACTGTGTACGTGCAAATCGTGAGATGCCACGGTCTGATAGTTCTGTATGTTCTTCGTTCGACGATAACAGGAAAACAAAATTATGCAATTTGCAGTATACTTTTTATCGCAGTATTGAACACACAGAGTTTTTACACATTGTAGGCAAAACTGATTGGAAGAGCTGACAAATATGCTCAAATATCAAGGCGCGTCTTATAAGAGGATTAATCCAAATGGATTAGTTCGTTGGCTCAAAACAAGATTTACAACCCTTCCTGATACCAAAATCACTTCGTTTTGTTTTCCATCTTAAGTTTATTTACAAATGAAATTGTTGCTGAACCTGTTTATCACTTTTCTTCGCATCAGAGATTGAAATATTTGTGCAAGTTCACATCGTCATACTTTTTATTGTAACTCCATTATTGATCTCATCTTTCGCACTAACACACTTTAAGAATTTGACTGTGTTTAAAATCATCGACACTTGTAAGTTTAATAATGAATGCAAAGACTTGTATTTTCTATGTCACAAAAATATTAAATATTTAAACACTTACAGGAACTCCCACCTATACATTTACATTTTTTCGGAAAAGTCTGGACCAAATGAGTAAGATGTTAGCAACAAAAATAAATAAATGTACAATTACATAATTAAAATAGTCTATACATTTTAAAAATTGCTGAGTTGAATTGCAATAGGTCACATTTCATTAGAATGACCAGTTTTTTTATTGACGTTAAAATAAAAAAAATAACATTAATACCACAAGCTTTTTTAACAAGTAAATATCTGGTTCGCTCGTTGATATGTGTTTTCGGTATAATTATCTCCCAGTTCCTACGACTGAAGAAGATTGAAGCTTCCAAATTTTGCCAGAACGCAACGTTGGACCCTGCTCATGTTATAGTTAACATGGTATTTAATAAAGTTTGGTATAAACGAGACTTTTGGAACTGATCACCATCTTGGCCATTTATCTTGTCATTACCTAATTGTTCAAATCATAAAGTCTTTTCTTTGGTATTTACCTACTCCCGTATTTAACGTATGCGTATATTGACAGTTGGCTTTGTAAACAATATATATTTGTATGCACCTTTATTTTGAAACAAAATGTAAGCATATTACTGTCCAATGGAATATTATAACCCATTCATGTAGTTTACGCATTATTCTTTTCTCTGGCATGTTTTTATTCTACACCAAAGACGAACTGTTTCAATTTATTTTGTTTTGTTAGATAAGACTCCCACTGAAGATCGCCTTTATTAGCTACATCTGGCCAGAATTTATTATACTTATGAATGATACATGTGACCAGTATTTATTATACTTATAAATGATATCCCTACCTATTAAAATCAGTTTCTATTTCAGAATTATTTATTATTGTCCAAAATGCCAGAACAATCAGATGAGATAGGTTTAATAACAGATGCAACCATTTTGGTAAAAACGGCAAAGGTAATTCGACCGGTACAAACATAGTTAGTATATATTGCGCCCAAAACCCTGCCTGCTGAATCTTGAAACCTATTTAATAGATATTTCCAAACAAAGATGTTCATTGAACCAAAAACCAAGATATTAATGAGCTCATTCAAAATCTTTTTTTGTTCCGCATTTAGAATTAAATTTGTATATGTTTTGGTCTAAAATGTAATTATACGTTTGTTTTTGAATCACAATTTATTAAACCATTCATTAATTTATCTAGCAATCTCTCCATGTTTTCAGTAAGTGTATCTAGCAATCTCTCCATGTTTTCAGTAAGTGTATCTAACAATCTCTCGATGTTCGTTTCATTGTTAGCGTCATGGCTAATAACATCACCATTCATTAAATGTATCTAGCAATCTCTCCATGTTTTCAGTAAGTGTATCTAGCAATCTCTCTATGTTCGTTTCATTTTAAGCGTGAAGGAAAATAACATCATCATACATTAAGATTTCAGAACTTAATTGTTCTGTTAATGTTACACCACACTTTAAATCATTTATTTCGTTTGTTAGATCGTTTATATATATTTGGTATAATGTTGGTGATAAGACACAGTCCTGTTTTACGCCTTATTCCACATTAAACCATTTTGTTTCATATTCATTTAATCCAACATAAAAATATATTTTAGTATAAAGTGATTGTTAAAAGTAAACGTATCTAATACTGGGTAACCGCCCAAGCCCAATCCCCATTCTGTACGTGTTGTTAGTAGTTAGTGGTTTACAGTGATACAATGTTAAGCGTATCTTATACTGGGTAACCGCCCAAGTCCCCCCCACTCTGTACGTGTTATAATGCGTATCTAAAACTGGGTAACAGCCCAAGTACCCCCACTCTGTACGTGATGTTAGTAGTTAGTGGCTTACAGTTATACAATGTAAAGCGTATCTAATACTGGGTAACCGCCCAAGTCCCCCCTCTGTACGTGATATAATGCGTATCTAATACTGGGTAACCGACCAAGTCCCCCCCCCACTCTGTACGTGATATAATGCGTATCTAATACTGGGTAACAGCCAAGTCACCACCCGCTATGTACGTGTTGTTAGTAGTTAGTGACTTACAGAGATACAATGTAAAGCGTATCTAATACTGGGTAACCGCCCAAGTTCCCCCCACACTTTGTACGTGTTGTAAGTAGTTAGTGACTTACAGAGATACAATGTAAAGCGTATCTAATACTGGGTAACCGCCCAAGTCACCCCCACTCTGTAAGTGTTGTTAGTAGTTAGTGACTTACAGTGATCAAATGTAAAGCTTATCTAATACTGGGTAACCGCCCAAGTCACCCCCCACTCCGTACGTGTTGTTAGTAGTTAGTGATTTACAGAGATACAATGAAAAACGTATCTAATACTGGGTAACCGCCTAAATCCCACCACTCTGTATGTGTTGTTAGTAGTTAGTGACTTACAGAGATACAAAATTAATGTAAAGCGTATCTAATACTGGGTAACCGCCCAAGTCCCTCCCCCCCCCCCCCCCCCCACTCTGTACGTGTTGTTAGTAGTTAGTGACTTACAGTGATACAATATAAAGCGTATCTAATACTGGGTAACCGCCCAAGTCACTCCCCACTCCATACGTGTTGTTAGGTGTTAGTGACTTACAGTGATACAAAATTAATGTAAAGCGTATCTAATACTGGGTAACCGCCCAAGTCCCCCCCCCCCCCTCACTCTGTACGTGTTGTTAGTAGTTAGTGACTTACAGTGATACAATATAAAGCGTATCTAATACTGGGTAACCGCCCAAGTCACCCCACTCCATACGTGTTGTTAGGTGTTAGTGACTTACAGTGATACAATGTAAAGCGTATCTAATAATGGGTAACCGCCCAAGCCCCCCTCCCCCCCCTCCCCCCGAACTCTGTACGTGTTGTTAGTAGTTAGTGACTTACAGTGATACAATGTAAAGTGTATCTAATACTGGTTAGCCGCCGCAGTCCCCCTCCTCACTCTGTACGTGTTGTTAATAGTTAGTCACTTACAGTGATACAATGTAAAGGGTATCTAATACTGGTTAACCGCCCAAGTCCCTAAACTCTGTACGTGTTGTTAGTTGTTAGTGACTTACAGTGATACAATGTAAAGTGTATCTAATACTGGGTAACCGCCCAAGTTAGCCCCACTCCGTACGTGTTGTTAGTAGTTAGTGACTTACAGAGATACAATGTAAAGCTTATCTAATACTAGGTAACCGCCCAAGTCATCCCCCACTCTGTACGTGTTGATAGCAGTTAGTGACTTACAGAGATACAATGTAAAGCGTATCTAATACTGGGTAAACGCCCGAGTCACCCTCCACTCTGTAAGTGTTATTAGTAGTTAGTGACTTACAGTGATATAATGTAAAGCGTATCTAATAATGGGTAACCGCCCAAGCCCCCCCCCCCCTCCCCCCCCCCCCCGAACTCTGTACGTGTTGTTAGTAGTTAGTAACTTACAGTGATACAATGTAAAGTGTATCTAATAATGGGTAACCGCCGCAGTCCCCCTTCCCACTCTGTAAGTGTTGTTAGTAGTTAGTCACTTACAGTGATACAATGTAAAGTGTATCTAATACTGGGTTACCGCTGCAGTCCCCCTTCCCACTCTGTAAGTGTTGTTAGTAGTTAGTGACTTACAGAGATACAATGTAAAGCGTATCTAATACTGGGTAACCGCTCAAGTCACTCCCCATTCTGTACGTGCTGTTAGTTGTAACTGACTTACAGAGATATAAAATGAATGTAAAGCGAATCTAATAATGGGTAACCGCCCAAGTCTCCCTCCCACTCTGTACGTGTTGTTAGTAGTTAGTGACTTACAGTGATACAATGTAAAGCGTATCTAATACTGGGTAACCGCCCAAGTCACCCCCACTCCATACGTGTTGTTATGAGTTTTTGACTTACAGAGATACAATGTAAAGCGTTTCTAATACTGGGTAACCGCCCAAGTCATCTCCTACTCTGTACGTGTTCTTAGTAGTTAGTGACTTACAGAGATACAATGTAAAGCGTATCTAATACTGGGTAACCGCCCAAGTCATCTCCTACTCTGTAAGTGTTGTTAGTAGTTAGTGACTTACAGAGATACAATGTAAAGCGTATCTAATACTGGGTAACCGCTCAAGTCACTCCCCATTCTGTACGTGCTGTTAGTTGTAACTGACTTACAGAGATATAAAATGAATGTAAAGCGAATCAAATAATGGGTAACCGCCCAAGTCTCCCTCCCACTCTGTACGTGTTGTTAGTAGTTAGTGACTTACAGTGATACAATGTAAAGCGTATCTAATACTGGGTAACCGCCCAAGTCACCCCCACTCCATACGTGTTGTTATGAGTTTTTGACTTACAGAGATACAATGTAAAGCGTTTCTAATACTGGGTAACCGCCCAAGTCATCTCCTACTCTGTACGTGTTCTTAGTAGTTAGTGACTTACAGAGATACAATGTAAAGCGTATCTAATACTGGGTAACCGCCCAAGTCACTCCCCACTCTGTACGTGCTGTTAGTAGTTACTGACTTACAGAGATACAAAATGAATGTAAAGCGTATCTAATACTGGGTAACCGCCCAAGTCCCCCCCCACCCCCCCAACTCTGTACGTGTTGTTAGTAGTTAGTGACTTATAGTGATACAATATAAAGCGTATCTAATACTGGGTAACCGCCCAAGTCCCCCCACCCCACTTTGTACGTGTTGTTAGTAGTTAGTGACTTACAGTGATACAATGTAAAGCGTATCTAATACTGGGTAACAGTCCAAGTTCCCCTCCACTCTGTACGTGTTGTTAGTAATTAGTGACTTACAGAGATACAGTGTAAAGCGTATCTTATACTGGGTAACAGTCCAAGTCCACCCCCCACTCTGTATGTGTTGTTAATAGTTAGTGACTTACAGAGATATAATATAAAGCTTATCTAATACTGGGTAACAGCCCAAGTCCCCTCCCCCCACTCTGTACGTGTTGTTAGTAGTTAGTGACTTACAGTGATACAATGTAAAGCGTATCTAATACCGGGTAACAGGCTAAGTCACCCCCACTCCGTACGTATTGTTAGTAGTTAGTGACTTACAGAGATACACTGTAAAGAGTATCTAATACTGGGTAACCGCCCAAGTCACCCCCCACTCTGTACGTGTTGTAAGTAGCAAGTGACTTAGAGAGATACAATGTAAAGCGTATCTTATACTGGGTAACCATCCAAGCCCCCCCCCCCCCCCCCCCCCACCTCCTCCCCACTCTGTACATGTTGTTAGTAGTTAGTGACTTACAGTGATACAATGTAAAGTGTATCTAATACTGGGTAACCGCCCAAGTCCCCCCACTCTGTAAGTGTTGTTAGTAGTTAGTCACTTACAGAGATACAATGTAAAGTGTATCTAATACTGAGTAACCGCCCAAGTCCCCAAACTCTGTACGTGTTGTTAGTAGTTAGTGGCTTACAGTGATACAATGAAAAGTGTATCTAATACTGGGTAACCGCCCAAGTTACCCCCACTTCGTACGTGTTGTTAGTAGTTAGTGACTTACAGTGATACTATGTAAAGCGTATCTAATACTGGGTAATCGTCCAAGTCCCCCCCCCCCCACCCCACTCTGTACGTCTTCTTAGTAGTTAGTGACTTACAGTGATACAATGTAAAGCGTATCTAATACTGGGTAACAGTCCAAGTTCCCCCCCCCCCCCCTCCCTCACTCTGTACGTGTTGTTAGTAATTAGTGACTTACAGAGATACAGTGTAAAGCGTATTTAATACTGGGTAACAGCCCAAGTTACCCCCACTCCGTACGTGTTGTTAGGTGTTAGTGACTTACAGTGATACAATGTAAAGCGTATCTAATACTGGGTAATCGTCCAAGTCTCCCCCAACCCACTCTGTACGTGTTCTTAGTAGTTAGTGACTTACAGTGATACAATGTAAAGCGTATCTAATACTGGGTAACAGTCCAAGTTCCCCCCCACTCTGTACGTGTTGTTAGTAATTAGTGATTACAGAGATACAGAGTAAAGCGTATCTAATACTGAGTAACGTCCCAAGTCACCTCCCCCCAACTCTGTACGTGTTGTTAGTAGTTAGTGACTTACAGTGATACAATGTAAAGCGTATCTAATACCGGGTAACAGGCCAAGTCACCCCCACTCCGTACGTATTGTAATTGTTAGTGACTTACAGAGATACAATGTAAAGAGTATCTAATACTGGGTAACGGCCCAAGTCATCCCCCACTCTGTACGTGTTGTAAGTAGTAAGTGACTTACAGAGATACAATGTAAAGCGTATCTAATACTGGGTAACCGCCCAAGTCCCCCCCCCGCCCCCCCCACTCTGTACGTGTTGTTAGTAGTTAGTGACTTACAGTGATACAATGTAAAGCGTATCTTATACCGGGTAACCGCCCAAGTCCCCCCCCCCCCACTCTGTACGTGTTGTTAGTAGTTAGTGACTTACAGTGATACAATGTAAAGCGTATCTAATACTTGGTAACCGCCCAAGTCCCCCCCCCTCCCCCCCCACTCTGTACGTGTTGTTAGTAGTTAGTGACTTACAGAGAAACAATGTAAAGCGTATCTAATACTGGGTAACCGCCCAAGTCGCCCCCCACTCTGTACGTGTTGTTAGTAGTTAGTGACTTACAGAGATACAATGTAAAGCGTATTTTATACTGGGTAACAGCCCAAGTCCCCTCCTCCCACTCTGTACGTGTTGTTAGTAGTTAGTGACTTACAGTGATACAATGTAAAGCGTATCTTATACCGGGTAACAGCCCAAGTCCCCCCCCCCCCCACTCTGTACGTGTTGTTAGTAGTTAGTGACTTACAGCGATACAATGTAAAGCGTATCTAATACTTGGTAACCGCCAAAGTCCCCCCCCCCCCCCTCACTCCGTACGTGTTGTTAGTAGTTAGTGACTTACAGTGATACAATGTAAAGCTTATCTTATACTGGGTAACCGTGAAGTCACCCCCCCCCCTCCCCCCCCCCCCACTCTGTACGTGTTGTTAGTAGTTAGTGACTTACAGTGATACAATGTAAAGTGTATCTTATACTGGGTATCTGCCCAAGTCCCCCCCCCCCACTCTGTACGTGTTGTTAGTAGTTAGTGACATACAGTGATACAATGTAAAGTGTATCTTATACTGGGTATCCGCCGATGTCCCCCCCCCCCCCCCCAATCTGTACGTGTTGTTAGTAGTTAGTGACTTACAGTGATACAATGTAAAGCGTATCTTATACTGGGTAACCGCCCAAGTCACCCCCACTCCGTACGTGTTGTTAGTAGTTAGTTACTTACAGTGGTACAATGTAAAGTGTATCTAATACTGAGTAACCACCCAAGTCACCCCTACTCTGTACGTGTTGTTAGTAGTTAATGACTTAAAGTGACACAATGTAAAGTGTATCTAATACTGGGTAACCGCCCAAAAACTCCCACCTCGCCCCCCCCCCCCCCCCCCCCCCACACACACTCTGTACGTGTTGTTAGTAGTGAGTGACTTACAGTGATACAATGCAAAGCGTATGTAATACTGTGTAACCGCCCAAGCCCCCCCCCTCCCACTCTGTACGTGTTGTTAATAGTTAGTGACTTACAGAGATACAATGTAAAGCGTTTCTAATACTGGGTAACAGCCCAAGTCACCCCCACTCCGTACGTGTTGTTAGTAGTTAGTGACTTACAGTGATACAATATAAAGCGTATCTAATACTGGGTAACAGTCCAAGTCCCCTCCTCCCACTCTGTACGTGTTGTTAGTAGTTAGTGACTTACAGTGATACAATGTAAAGCGTATCTTATACCGGGTAACCGCCCAAGTCCCCCCCCCCACCCACTCTGTACGTGTTGTTAGTAGTTAGTGACTTACAGTGATACAATGTAAAGCGTATCTAATACTTGGTAACCGCCAAAGTCCCCCCCCCCCCTCACTCCGTACGTGTTGTTAGTAGTTAGTGACTTACAGTGATACAATGTAAAGCTTATCTTATACTGGGTAACCGTCAAGTCACCCCCCCCCCCCCCCCCCCCACTCTGTACGTGTTGTTAGTAGTTAGTGACATACAGTGATACAATGTAAAGTGTATCTTATACTGGGTATCTGCCCAAGTCCCCCCCCCCACTCTGTACGTGTCGTAGTAGTTAGTGACATACAGTGATACAATGTAAAGTGTATCTTATACTGGGTATTCGCCCAAGCCCCCCCCCCCCTCCCACTCTGTACGTGTTGTTAATAGTTAGTGACTTACAGAGATACAGTGTAAAGCGTTTCTAATACTGGGTAACAGCCCAAGTCACCCCCACTCCGTACGTGTTGTTAGTAGTTAGTGACTTACAGTGATACAATATAAAGCGTATCTAATACTGGGTAACCGCCCAAGTCGCCCCCGAATCTGTACGTGTTGTTAGTAGTTAGTGACTTACAGTGATACAATGTAAACAGTATCTAATACTTGGAAACCGCCCAAGTACCCCCCACTCTGTACGTGTTGTTAGTAGTTAGTGACTTACAGCGATACAATGTAAAGCGTATCTAATACTTGGTAACCGCCAAAGTCCCCCCCCCCCCTCACTCCGTACGTGTTGTTAGTAGTTAGTGACTTACAGTGATACAATGTAAAGCTTATCTTATACTGGGTAACCGTGAAGTCACCCCCCCCCTCCCCCCCCCCCCCCCCCCACTCTGTACGTGTTGTTAGTAGTTAGTGACTTACAGTGATACAATGTAAAGTGTATCTTATACTGGGTATCTGCCCAAGTCCCCCCCCCACTCTGTACGTGTTGTTAGTAGTTAGTGACATACAGTGATACAATGTAAAGTGTATCTTATACTGGGTATCCGCCGATGTCCCCCCCCCCCCCCCCCCCAATCTGTACGTGTTGTTAGTAGTTAGTGACTTACAGTGATACAATGTAAAGCTTATCTTATACTGGGTAACCGTCAAGTCACCCCCCCCCCCCCCCCCCCCACTCTGTACGTGTTGTTAGTAGTTAGTGACATACAGTGATACAATGTAAAGTGTATCTTATACTGGGTATCTGCCCAAGTCCCCCCCCCCACTCTGTACGTGTCGTAGTAGTTAGTGACATACAGTGATACAATGTAAAGTGTATCTTATACTGGGTATTCGCCCAAGCCCCCCCCCCCCCTCCCACTCTGTACGTGTTGTTAATAGTTAGTGACTTACAGAGATACAGTGTAAAGCGTTTCTAATACTGGGTAACAGCCCAAGTCACCCCCACTCCGTACGTGTTGTTAGTAGTTAGTGACTTACAGTGATACAATATAAAGCGTATCTAATACTGGGTAACCGCCCAAGTCGCCCCCGAATCTGTACGTGTTGTTAGTAGTTAGTGACTTACAGTGATACAATGTAAACAGTATCTAATACTTGGAAACCGCCCAAGTACCCCCCACTCTGTACGTGTTGTTAGTAGTTAGTGACTTACAGCGATACAATGTAAAGCGTATCTAATACTTGGTAACCGCCAAAGTCCCCCCCCCCCCCCCTCACTCCGTACGTGTTGTTAGTAGTTAGTGACTTACAGTGATACAATGTAAAGCTTATCTTATACTGGGTAACCGTGAAGTCACCCCCCCCTCCCCCCCCCCCCCACTCTGTACGTGTTGTTAGTAGTTAGTGACTTACAGTGATACAATGTAAAGTGTATCTTATACTGGGTATCTGCCCAAGTCCCCCCCCCCACTCTGTACGTGTTGTTAGTAGTTAGTGACATACAGTGATACAATGTAAAGTGTATCTTATACTGGGTATCCGCCGATGTCCCCCCCCCCCCCAATCTGTACGTGTTGTTAGTAGTTAGTGACTTACAGTGATACAATGTAAAGCGTATCTTATACTGGGTAACCGCCCAAGTCACCCCCACTCCGTACGTGTTGTTAGTAGTTAGTTACTTACAGTGGTACAATGTAAAGTGTATCTAATACTGAGTAACCACCCAAGTCACCCCTACTCTGTACGTGTTGTTAGTAGTTAATGACTTAAAGTGACACAATGTAAAGTGTATCTAATACTGGGTAACCGCCCAAAAACTCCCACCTCGCCCCCCCCCCCCCCCCCCCCCACACACTCTGTACGTGTTGTTAGTAGTGAGTGACTTACAGTGATACAATGCAAAGCGTATGTAATACTGTGTAACCGCCCAAGCCCCCCCCCTCCCACTCTGTACGTGTTGTTAATAGTTAGTGACTTACAGAGATACAATGTAAAGCGTTTCTAATACTGGGTAACAGCCCAAGTCACCCCCACTCCGTACGTGTTGTTAGTAGTTAGTGACTTACAGTGATACAATATAAAGCGTATCTAATACTGGGTAACAGTCCAAGTCCCCTCCTCCCACTCTGTACGTGTTGTTAGTAGTTAGTGACTTACAGTGATACAATGTAAAGCGTATCTTATACCGGGTAACCGCCCAAGTCCCCCCCCCACCCACTCTGTACGTGTTGTTAGTAGTTAGTGACTTACAGTGATACAATGTAAAGCGTATCTAATACTTGGTAACCGCCAAAGTCCCCCCCCCCCCCTCACTCCGTACGTGTTGTTAGTAGTTAGTGACTTACAGTGATACAATGTAAAGCTTATCTTATACTGGGTAACCGTCAAGTCACCCCCCCCCCCCCCCCCACTCTGTACGTGTTGTTAGTAGTTAGTGACATACAGTGATACAATGTAAAGTGTATCTTATACTGGGTATCTGCCCAAGTCCCCCCCCCCACTCTGTACGTGTCGTAGTAGTTAGTGACATACAGTGATACAATGTAAAGTGTATCTTATACTGGGTATTCGCCCAAGCCCCCCCCCCCCTCCCACTCTGTACGTGTTGTTAATAGTTAGTGACTTACAGAGATACAGTGTAAAGCGTTTCTAATACTGGGTAACAGCCCAAGTCACCCCCACTCCGTACGTGTTGTTAGTAGTTAGTGACTTACAGTGATACAATATAAAGCGTATCTAATACTGGGTAACCGCCCAAGTCGCCCCCGAATCTGTACGTGTTGTTAGTAGTTAGTGACTTACAGTGATACAATGTAAACAGTATCTAATACTTGGAAACCGCCCAAGTACCCCCCACTCTGTACGTGTTGTTAGTAGTTAGTGACTTACAGAGATACAGTGTAAAGCGTATCTAATACTGGGTAACCGCCCAAGTCACCCCCACTCCGTACGTGTTGTTAGTAATTAGTGACTTACAGTGATACAATGTAAAGCGTATTTAATACTGGGTAACCGCCCAAGTCACCCCCCCCCCAACCCCACCCTACTCTGTACGTGTTGTTAGTAATTAGTGACTTAAAGTGATACAATGTAAAGCGTATCTAATACTGGGTAACCGCCCAAGGAACCACAGAACGATTATTAATTGTGATGACCGCCGTCAAACTACCGCTAACAAAGGCGAAACCACAAACATCAACTTATTCACTTCTACCTTATATTTTACCACAAAATAGATAACTGAATACTGTTCTTAATGCGGAGAAGTATTGTGTAGCTCGCCATTATGTTTTAGTCATCGCTTAACGAAATACATCTTATTGGTTGTGTAATTAATCACTTCAGAAACAAGACACTATATATATCACAAGATATATAAAGACGTAATTATTGTGACTGAAATACTGAAAAAACATACTATTAGCTACTTCTTTTAATCCTTCATTACAGGAGAGCATAACATATTATTTATCTAACATCGATTTTGATTACTTTAGTATATTATATACCAATCGTGTTCGATGTATTCCTCGAAGGAAACAAATAATATCAGAATAGAATTCCTTGCTCATGGTCGAGATTCGAATCCACAATCTATCGATTGCTGGTCGAAGACTTCAAATCCGCAAATAAACCTTATGTTCCGGATTTGCTTCTTTCTTTCAGCACACATGACCAAATTGAAAATTATAAAACTAAATTGCCTGTATATGGTTATGAGCAACCGAATTTCAACTCTACCATTTTTCAAACTTTCTTTGTCAATTATATATTTAGATAAAAAGTTTCATTGTTAGTAACATATTTGTTATTCTGTTTATCTTTATTTCAGGGGATGGGACACGGAGCTGGACGTGGCTTATATTCTATGAATATTTTATATTAATAAATGTGAAGTCCTTTTACAAAATAGAACAAAGGGAAAGCTTATACTTTACATTGAATTATAACGATTTTACTGAAATATGACTCTAATTCTAGCGGTATGTATTTATTTACACCCTGTGATATTTTGAAAATAAAATGCAACCGCGAAATGAGTACATCAGATTCGCAGACATACCAAATGCACACAAGAAGCGATAACAGCAAATATGAATGCAGAGGGCGCAACCAAGACTTGTTTACACCATACGTGTATTGAACACAGCAACTATATTAATATAGCATACCTATAAATAAGTACAGCAACGCAACCAAGAAATGTTATTAACAGGCTCGGGTGAATAGAACGCAATCAATAAATGGTTGCAGCAGAATTTGATTTATCGAGTCTGTCAATGACAGCTCTCCTGCTACTTTTCTGATTAGCATGACTTTATTTATTTTTACTATTTTTATTTCATTTTGTTTGTTTAACGAACGCGTGTATTTAATTATGTATTTTTATAACTATGAGCTGTAAAATAACACGTCGCAATGTTTTTTGTCAAGCGACAAAACTATCTGCTGAATCTAAGATTTTCAACCGGAATTATCAACCTGCTCGGCTGCAAATGTTTGTCATTGTTGGTTTTAGTAAGAATTCAAATATTTAATAATATTTAATCTTATTTAATCATATTTAATCATATTCTGTAAAACACACACACACACACACACACACACACACACACACACACACACAGTGCCGAGCATACTGCAATGACTGTAAAGCGTATCAACAAATATTATTACAATAAATATTATAATCTGTAGAAATGAATCAACACAATCTGGTACGTCAAACCAATAAGGTAATGGAATTTAAATAATGTATTGACACAATATTAGCATTTTGTGATGAAAGCTTACGTCGTTCAATTTCCGGTTCCACACAGCAAGCATACTTGCGCAAGCACATTTACCTCCTGCGCAATATGGCTGGCCAGGATGCCACTTACGTTCAACAGAGGACAATCTTTTCCCATTATCCCATGTCCAGAAGCCTGCTTTCTGAGTCAATCCAATGCCATAAGTTCCGACAGAATCTGAGATTTCCAACCAGGATTCCACTGCAATTCTCTTTGCAGGTGTATCAAGAGAAATTGGCTCCGCTCTTAATTTCCCACAGTATTCTTTCGCATTACTGAGCTTAACATAGGAGGAAGAACGATAGACACAAATGTTATGCAGTCGTTCATGAATGAATCGTTTACCCACGGGACATCTCGCAACCGCATAGTTGTAGTATCGCCAGCCTTTTTCAAACTTTATTATGAAGTCGGTATGTTCCCGTATCGTTTTTGAAAGTAAGCGATATGCAGTCACTTGTTACTCCACAACTCATAACACAGAGTTTTACTGAATTATCTTCGACAGTTCTCTTTTCAATAAAATCAGTAGTCCCATCAAATGCAATATCATTAAAATCTGTTATCATGAAGGCATGTCCAGTCCCGGTCGCCGCGAGTGTATAGAGAAAAAATAAAGATGATAACAATGCCAACAATGAAAAATGTACTTTCATTCTGGATTCGGAAAACGTTCTGACTCTTGTAGATTCATTTCTACTTGGTGTCGTTTTACGTTTCCCTTAATAACACATCACTTACCGGTAAACATAAATTAAATGGCAATACTTTTGCATAATTAGATATGCGCAACCACGCGATCATTGAAGTCCACACATAATGTAAATTATTCCTCAAACAAGGGCAATAATTTGCATTAAATTTATGCCAAAATTATCTAACTTAGTTTATGAAGTAGGGTTGATGATTTGGAAGATTTGTGTAAAGTTTCAAGTCAATACATGCAATGGTAACTGAGATATGGACTTGATGGTACATACACGCAAAACTTTTACCAGATTTTCTAAGTCAAACAAGGGCAATAATTTGTATTATATTAATGCAAGAGTTATCTTACTTAGTGATTGTAATAGAGTTGATGATTAGGGAGGATTTTTGTAAAGTTTCAAGTCAATACATGCATTGGTTACTAAGATATTGACTTGATAATACTTGCATACAAAACTTTAACCAGATGTTTTTAGTCAAACAAGGGTAATACTTTGCATTAAAGTCATGCAAGAATTATCTAACTTAGTAATTGTAGTTCGGCTGATGATTGGGAAGACTTGTGTTAAGTTTAAAACAAATACATTGAGTGATTTTGAGATATGGACTTGATGGTTCTTGCACGCAAAACTTTAACCAGTCAAACAAGGGCAATAATTTGCATTATATACATGCAAGAGTTATCTAACTTTAGTTATTGTAGTAATGTTGATGACTCTGAAGGCTTGTGTAACAACAATACATGCAATGATTACTGAAATATGGACTTACATGCAAAACCAAGGTGTGACGCCGACGCCGACGCTTGGGTCAGTACAATAGCTCTCTTTATTCTCCGAATAGTCGAGCTAAAAATCAAGTAAATAAACCATGAGTTCAACGCGGCAGACAGAGGAAGTTGCAGTGACAGATATTCAGATTTTCTTATCGTCATCGTCATGCGGAACATTTTGTCAGTTATTTGTTTTTATTGTTGAAATTTTTACTAAATTTATTTACTTTTTTTAAAAGACATCATCATTGAATTTTGAACTATACAATATAAAAGTTATTGAATCCAATAAACTTATACATATTGTACGGTCACGTGGTAACATTTGGGGTATGTAATTGGCTATACACTAACAAGTATAGAATAATACTTGATATGACAGAGATCGTGTCAGATCCGGACGCGTACATGCAACAACGTTACATATTCATCGCGTTATCACGTTGACTTTGTGTCACCATAATGACGTTGAAGATGAGCATCAATTTGTGATAATATGTCCTTTCTATGAATTATTAAGAATTCAGTACGTACCTAAATAGCTTTACCATCGTCCGAGTATCTATAAATTTATTGACCTTTTAAACGCGTCTTAGCTAAGAGTTTTAAATAAATTAGCTGTATTTTGTATCAAGGCATTTAAGCAAAGATCAAATGCGTTAAATTCAACCAATTAATTTGTTACTGTATATTGTAACTGTATGTTTTATTATTTACTTTATGTATGTAACATAATTATATTCACTCTCGTATCGCTGTATGCATGTGTTGTATTGCTTGTGTAAATAACAATGAACTGTATATGTTCAAGTTATATACAATTCTGTTCTGTTCTGTTATCACAAGTGTGACATTTCATTAAGCTACACTTCTTTCTCCATCTAAAACTGCGAAGCATTTGTGAACAGTAGTGTCGTCGCCAGTCTATGCAATCTGAAATAAAAAATTCTAAACAGAAATGTATCCTATTTTCACTACGTACATTTACACCACTACTATGCTGTTAAAATGAATGTTACTGATAAAAGTATTATTACTGACAAAATGTTGAAAGTCTTGAATGATATTTGATATAAACAATGCACGACTTGTTTCTTAGTGAAATTCTGCTACCACAAATATATAGTTTAATAGTTTAAACATTATTGTATTTCAAATATTTTGAAATGGGAGCAGGCCACAAGTTCCTCCAATTTAGATTTGGCCATACAAGTAACAAATTTACAGTGTATAACAGATATGAATAAATATCTAACACTTCTTCTACAGCTACCATGAATGTTGTTGATAATATAAGTACATACATTACTGACAAAAAATTAAACTTTTTAAATCAAATTTGACATGAACAATGATTGTTTTTTTTTCTAAGTGAAATTCTGTTACTACAAATATATCTAATTCTTTTTCTACAGCTACCATGAATGTTGTTGATAATATTATTACATACATAGCCGACACAGATTTAAACTTTTCAAATTATTTTTGACATGAACAATAATTAGAATAATAAGTCCGCTCGAGGACTAATAACTGGACCAATATAATACCACGCAATGAAGTTCATTTATCAATAACCGAAAGATGTAGTGTTTACTTGACGCGAGTTATTGTTCATGTTGACCTTATGTTTGGTATTGGTCCATTCTGGTTTATACTGATTGTGGTCGGGTCATGTGAAACGAAACTTACATTGATTGCATAGCTGAGAGCTAATAACTTATATTTATACAAAAACTAATAAAATCAAATAAAAGATATTTCAGAATAAATGACTTGTCCTTGTTATGTTTGACATACAGACTACTTATTAATAAAAACACAGCCGTTTACGTACATGCCCGTATACATATGTGTGTTTGCATTTGAATATTAATGGCTAACTGCTTAATATCAGTTAGTATATTTCAGATATAACACTACCTTTAAAAAAAGTGTTTCTGTAGGGTAGTCGCATAATGCAACACACTTCAAATGAGATGTGTTTGGTTAATTAATTTGTATTGATTGCAACAAAATATTTAGCATGAATCGCTTACTATTTTTCTCCCTAAATTGATTGAAAAATATGTTGACTTTTAATTAATTTCAGTCTGAAAGTCTAACAACACATATGCATTTTGTTCTTTGTTCTATATAGAAAGGGTCTAGGAATTTCACGGTTACCGTACAAACATCCACAAAGAATAATTTTTCCATATCATAAATTTGTTCGCACATTAAAATGCGCAATTACTCGATGGTTGACTAGTGCAGTGACACCCTAAGCTTTTTATTAGAAAAAAAGTTCTCAAATGCTCATGGATACATGCATCTATTACAATCCTATAAATCATTTGTTTAAAACCAATGCCATCTTATTACAATATATCCTATATCAACTTTTGCCTCACTCATCTGCAGCAGGAAATCACAGTCCCTTTTAACCATTTTGAAAATATGTCTAACCAAATTACGCAAAACTTTGTTTTAAGTGCAGGAATATTGCTACCGTGACATGGCGTAACTGTTTAGTGAGACCTAAAGAAAAGGTTCTGCTTTAGGATAACTTGATATCAGTTGTTACTTCGGACAAGGCCTGTATGTTAAAAACACTAATTTATGAAGATATAAAGTACCTTTTTGAAAGTTGATTACTGCTGATCCAGAGTAGGAGAGGATGCACAATTGAAACATATCTAACCACTTATAAACATAAACGCACCTATTAAAACACAAACAAACGAAACGAAACTCTTATATATCGAATAGGAGACGCAATATTTACAGAGCATACGACAACAGCACACAAATGAATAAATCAATGTTTTTAAATGTTTATAACAAGGAAAATGAAGAAAGTATTATGGAAGGTGTAATAAGTGAAATTCAATATTCTTTTTACAAAATGATTGATGATATGTATCTATACAAATCTTAATAAGATAGAAACCGAGATGAACGTGTAGCAGTTTTTACTAATTAGTATATTTTGAGGTGTATTGAAAAATGAATAAGGACAACCAAACTTGATCCAAGTCATGTTTATATTAAGACTCAAATTAATATTATTTTTGAAATATAATGTTATCCGTAAGATATACATATACTTATGAATTGAGAATATAGATACAACGCAGTTTTGTTATTCGTATTGTACCTGAATGTTTACATTTAAACTACTTACGTGCAACTTATCATCTTCGTAAGACTGCCAACATTCAAAGAGTCCATACTGCACAAAGTGCATTATGGGTGCTTGAGCCGTCAATGTTGTGTACAATGTACCGAACGACTGTGTTGGAAAACTGAAATTAAAAAGCAAGTACCAGTGTAAACTACAATTTGAATGTTCTGTACGATTTAAATTCACAGTTTTAAAAAAACCAATAGTCTTTGCCAAACTGATATATCTGTACACAGAATCATTTGAAAGAAAAAACTCAGCTTTACGGAGAATGTTCATTAGGTCATAATAAATTAATTGCTAGATTATCATCCCCGCCCGCCCCCTAATTTTCATGCCACCCCGACCCTTTCTATTGTTTTAAATAAAAATAAAATATTTAATAATTTAAAAAAAAAAAAATATATATATATATATAAATACAAACATAAGAAATTTAGACCCCCCCTCCCCTTTTTTATGAAAAATTTGGATGATAATCTAACAATTTATAATGGCCTTACAGGTAAAAAACCCACCATGGCTCTTTCACCGGCTTAGTATTATACATGTAGTATTTTAAATCAATTTGGCTTCATCCCAAATATATATAATTTCGATATATTGGAATTTAACTCTGATGAAAGTTTTAAAATCATATTCAAAATATCTAACATTTGTATGTTTGGGAAATGTCACACACTATGTGCAATGTGTAAAGACGATGTTGAAACGAAATAAATGATTGTGAACAAGTGCCTGATCAAAGCATGTTAACACGTGATCATAGTGGGTAAGACGTACCATGATGGTGATTCGATCGATGGAGACTCCACGGACTGGTTCACTCTTCTTCCGGTTCGGAGAAAGTGAAAACTCCTGCATTTGACTACCATTTAGTTTATTTTGCTACGGAGTAAATGGATTCCTGGTTGCCAGCTCTGTGCCAATCTTACATTGAATGCCAAGTATAATACGCAGTCCCAAATGCAATGCAAATCTGCGAACATTATAGTGGAATTCCGATTGATTATCAACAAGAAGCAAATGCACTCACGGTCAGTCCCATTCTGGTAGGTACTTCCTGCATCAGAATTTAACTTAGTTTACATATTTGTATGTGTCATAATGCTTGTTCAGGCTTCAATGTTTATTTATGCATAGAAAGCGTTTTCGCAAGACTGCGCTTACCTCGATCCTGAACGCCTGATTGTAACCTATAAAAAGCGTAAGGGCTGAAATTCCGACTTTCTTAAATAAACAACATTTTTATTTAGATGTTTTTTGGAAATAAGACATTTACACTTGTTACAAACGGAACGGAAATCGACGCCAATTGCAGAGTCACAGTCTGGCTACTGTATTCAGGTTAAGAGAAAATATCAACCTGGGAAGTTATAATATTTATCATTACTTTTAAATTTTGTATATTCTTCATATAACACAAGAAGTGATGAAAGTGGGAAATAATCAATTACAAAAACAAAACAAGAAATAAAACTGTTTCTTTAACGAGACCATCGACCGATCACTTAATATTTTGTCTCTGTTTCAAATACTGTAAACGACTAACTGGAAATACACTTACACGTCAGCCAGAAATAACATGGCAACACTGAACAATAACGACAGGAATATGGTGAAGTGAATAAAGGCAACATACAGGGCCCAGTTGTAGGGTAGCATCATCAATATAGGACAAGACCACCATTTACGTTGTGGCGACCATCATAGGAATACTGGTAGGTTTGGTCGTGCTTAATGCGTAATAAGCCAAACCTGCATTCAAAAATAGAAACATACCAGAACACAAAGGAGCGCGTCGTCCGGTGGAAGAGAATCGAACCCAGGAGCGGAGGTTTGTGGGTTTGATCCTCCCCCACGGCTTTGTGTCACGGATGTCATTGAGCAAGATACTTTTTCCGCATAAGCTTAGTACTAGTTCTGCCAAGATAGACTTCGAGCGTGCTTAGTATAAGTTGTAATGACTTGTTTCACAATCAAAGTTAAAAAATATCAACTTACAAGAAATACATACCGGCAAATTATTATTGTTTTTTTTTCATAACATTGGCATGTTCGATAAGAACCAATAAAATGTGGTGGTTGTATCCAATGAATGTATCGTATATCTTAATATTATTTTAAGAAACTTAAATAAATAAACAATTATTTAAGTTACACAAAATAATAAGAATATATACGATACGAAGCACTCAAGGGACGCAACCACCACCACACCACAAACTATTTACTGTGTCTTACCGGACCTGCCAAATTTATGGAAATTTTAATATTAACTTAAAAATGCTTTATAATAAAAAAAAAGAGTAAGAATCATTAAAGGGACAAAACCACCAACAAAGGGTTTCACTGGATCTTATTGGATCTGCATTTTTATGGAAAATTTGATACTAATAGTCGTGGTTGAATATATAATCGCGGAAAAAAGAAACTGTGCATGGGTATAATATGCTATAACTTAGGAGGTATATAAGAAATCGCAAAAAAAAAATTCAACAGGGTTTTATGTGACCTTTATTTAACACCAGCTCAGTTTATATGGTTATTGCATCAGCAGCGTCTTGGATAGAGATCAGTTTTCAGAGACGTTCTCTAAACAAAGTTCATCTCATCAATACCGTGTATGTCCACCATTGAGATCGATGCATGCTTGGCAACGACGCCTCATTGATGCAACAAGTGTGCTGAAAATGCCTGGGGAATACCATTCCAGATTCTCACAAGCGCACGTGACAGGTCAGGTAAAGTCAACGGCTGATTTTGGAGGCGACGTAAGCGATACTGCATCTCATCCCACATGTGTTCTATAGGCGACATATCTGGTGACATTGCAGCCAACTTGTTTATTGAATCTTGTTACATGCAAATGATTTAACCGAATCCAATAATCAGATAACAGTCTTGCACAATACAGTTACCATGCCTTATCACCTGATATTGCGCAGCAGACGGTGCATTACGTGCCGTGCCGAAAATTGCTCTTATAGCTCTATTCTGTAATGTGTCGATACATGAGAAAGATTGGGTACCGCAATTAGTCGCGCCGTATGCCGCAATAGACCATACCATTGATCCCAAACAGGTTTGAAACTTTATATGACATACCACCAAATGCTTTATATTTTGCAATTAACAAATCTAATGCCCTACTTGATGATTTAGAAAGAAAGGAGTCAGTGAAATTATAACTTTACAATCATCTAAAGTTAGACGGAGATAAACGTATTCGTCTTAAGCTGAGATGTCAAATTCTCCACAAGTGAATTTAAAACTTGTTTGCGGCACAAACCTTGGTCTAAAATGAACACTATTTGTTTTCAATGTGTTAATAGGCATAAAAGTTGTATGACACCACTCCGCAAGCGTGTTAAATACCACTTGTAAATCTGGTTCACTATATATGATAAATATAAACATCTTTCCATAAATGATATTTAATTGTTTCTCAGGCCATTATGAATTAATTGCTTGATTACCATCCATGATTTTCTTAAAACAGGGAGAGCGGGAGGATTTTATTTTTTATTTTAAAATTTTTGATGTTTTTTTTTTTTTTTTTTTTTTTTTTTTCATGAAAATAAAAAGGGTCACGGCGGCATGAAAATTAGGGGGCGGACGGTGATGATAATCTATTAGTCAATTTATTATGGCCTAAATAATTTTCAATAAATAGAGCTTTAAACGCGCTAAAATTTGTTAGTGACCTCCTATCCTATAAGAAACCATGTATATTTCTGAATATTGTTTTCACTTTTTAATATTCATATGATTTTAAGAGCTAAGTAAATATTTAACATTTACATAATAACACACCTTTGTGATTAAGTAGTCTTCATAAATAATTGTTCTTTTAGTTTTATCTGGTTTACCATTCCATAAAAATAGCGAGTTCAGTTCTTTCTGTAATTGGATTAGACAACACAAATATAAGATGATTTTTTTAAACGTCCAAAATAATTGTAATCATATTTTTTCCAGTAAATTATATTGAGTAGATTCCTTATTTTCTAGGTGATATAAAAGTTTTGGCCGATGTGAATAAATATTTGAAGAAGACAAATTCTGCACTTCATGACGATGTCATTGATCTTAAGTGTCGCTCGATGAGGGACAACATGGTGATACTAGGTATATCAGAGCACCCTAATCCTATCAGCGATCCGACAAATGTCCCAAACATGGCTGACAATTCTATGGATACAGCTAGTACCGGTGCAAATTCTCAAATGTCTGATTCTCAGACGAATCGGGCGAGAGGCTCGTCGCGCCAAGCACCAGGCTCGTATGCGAGTGGTGCAACTCAAGAAGATTGTGTTGCCAAAGTTTACCAATTTGCTGAAATATGTCTTGGTATCTCTAATGCCAAAGCGACTATCCATATTGATCACGCTCATCGAATGCCGGGGAGCCCTATTCATGGTAAAACACAACCGGTTGTGGTCAAGTTTAAGGACACACAGTCGAAAATGGTAATAAAAACAGCTTTAAAATCAGTTAACCTGAAGCATACCCCGTTTGCCGCATTTGATCAACTACCACGCGAGGTCAAAGATCGACGAAAGAACTAATTCCCATCATAGACCGGGCCAGGAAACAAGGTCACAAAGCATATCTGGTGCGAAACAATCTCTACATAAACAATGTACTGTATTCCCCCGATTCTGTGTAGCACGGGCGAGAAGCGTTTGATTTGTCTGTAATTTCATGGAATGTTGAAGGCCTGAAGAATTGTTTAACGGACACTGATTTTGTAAATTTTGTTAATAACTTCGATTTAGTTTCCTGTAGTGAAACCTGGCAATGCAAAACTGATACATTTATACTTGAAGGCTACAACAGTGTGTGTGTACCTAGAAAAGAGAGTGTTGCAAAAAATAGAAGATGTTTTAGGGTCCATGGTGGTACATGTCTTTTTATAAGAGAATCTCTTGCAAATGGTATACTCTTCTCGAGTGTGATCAAAATGGGTTTATTTGGGTCAAGTTAGACAAGATCTTTTTCGGTTTAAATTTTGATGTATGTATACGATTTACATATATCCCTCCAAGCGAGTCCGTTTATTTTAAATCTCATGAAATGCTGTTTTTTTTAGCAGCTTGAATCGAGTATAAGACAGTATTGTGATATTGGTAAGATATGCATACTTGGTGACCCAAATGCCCGCACTGCTTCCCGAGATGATTCTACATAATCTCCGACTTTGTTTGACAAATATATTTATGCTATTGATAATGAAGCCAACGAATGTCCTTTTAACATAAATTCACGGAAAAGTGATAATGTTGTCTGTAACTTATGGGGGTTAAAATTATTAGATTTGTGTAAAAGTACTGATATAAAAATACTAAACGGCCGGTTCGGTGATGATAGAAATATTGGTCGTTTTACATTCTTATCAAACACTGTTATTGATTATGCCATCGCATCGTTTTATTTGTTTTCAATAATAAGTGAGTTTATTATACACGATAGCTTCTCATTTTCTACACATGTACCAATTCAATTAAATTTACATGTAAAGAATAATAAAAATGTCAATAGTGATGATATAGTTACTGTTAACAAGCTTGTTTGGAATGTAAATGAAGTTGACAGGTTTAACGATTTATTATTGAATGAAAGAGAAAAGTTCAATGATATTGTATCGAATATTGTTTCATCTCATATTAGACGAAGGTGTCACAACTTTTGGAAACGTACTGTATAACGGTGCATATAAAATATTTGGTAAACATCATAGTAATAGTAAACCTGTACACAAAAGGGATAATCCGTGGTTCACGGGCGATTGCCATCGCGATAGAAGTGAATTAAATCGTACAAATAAACGTTATCGGCAATTGAGAACACATGAAAATTATTGTTTGGTTATACATAAACGTCGTTATAATAGAAATGTTAAACGTAAAGCTAAAAACACATATTTAAATAAACAGAAGTCCGATTTACATACTGCTGCTTAATGGTATTCCCAAGAAATTTTGGGACTTAATACGCAAATATAAAAAAGTGTAAGAAGAATAGTAATTTGTCTACAAACGATTTTTACAATCATTTTAAACGTTTATTTTCTGATAATGATGTATTTTGTTACGAAAATGTTGAAGATGTATTAAATCATGACCGTATTGATGATCATAGTATTGAGCAACTAGATAGAGAGTTTTCTGTTGATGAAGTTATCAAAGCTATAGGTAATTTAAAACGTCAGAAGAGTGCTAAGGAAGACTTATTAATCCCAGAAATATTCATTGATTCTAAACATATTCTAGCACCGATATTATGTAAAATTTTCATTCATATATATAGTAATAGTGTTTACCCTGATAGTTGGACAAAAAGGTATCATAGTACCTGTTCCAAAAAAGGCGGATATTAACAATGTTGATAATTTTAGGGGCATTATGCTTACTAGTATCTTCTCTAAAATTGTGTCACAGTTGTTAGATACCCGTGCACGTAATTTTGTCGAAGACAACAAGATTGTAACAGATTTGGCTTCTGACAAAAAAGAAGCACTGTTGATTGTATTTTTGTTTTACAGTCGTTGATAAATTAAATTATTCAACATGAGAGAAAAAAAATATAGGCATTTGACATGGTTTATCGCAATCGAATATGGTTTAAACTGTTGCAATGTAATATTTCATCTAAAAATTTTAATATGTTGAAATCTATGTACAACTCTATTAAGGTGGTTTCAAGATGGCTGACTAATATGGAATAGGAAAATTCATGTCAATTTTGTTTTTCAAAATTCAAATACAATATCATTTATTCTCTGATATTGAGTTGTCATTTAATAAAAAATATGTACAAGTATATGATAAATGAGTATTAGAAATGAAAAACATAAAATAGAAAAAGAAATAATTAACATGGAACTAGTGTTATTTTTCAAACCTCACAGTGAAATATTGACAAGTACAGCAAGTCCAGTTATTAGTGTTTAAGTCCTATAAATCACCCTTCTAGGACAACCTAGAAGAAAACCAAACTGAAACATTTGTAATTGTTGACTATATTCCTTTTTTCTAACTGTGTATTTCATCACAAACAAAAATATGTACATGGCATTGTCCATGAAATGGAACTACTTTCACAAGTATGGTGGCGTTAGAGGGTTACAGGTTTTTATTAAATTCAATTTACAAGTGTAGATTTACTTTGAAGATAATGTTGTATTTTTTTTTCTTTCACAACTATAGAATTATATATAAAAACTAAGTAACACTAAACAGAATTTAAAAAATACATTGTTAAAGTAAATGTCATTGACTGACTAAAATCAAGAATATACATGTATATTACCTTTTTCCTGGCACTTTTCTATGTAGCTATCATCATTGTATGGGTCAAAATGTCCATAAGATATTACACTTAATTTGGCAAGTGTTAATAACTGCAGTCACAACAATGCAATCCAACAATGCAATTCCAACACTAGAACTATTTCAAGGAATGTTTTAAGGAAATCTATAAATGTTCCTCAATTATCAAACAATATCAGTATCTCCTCTTCGGTAATACCAAGAAAAACAAATACAGGTTTAAATATCTCAGTAACTGCAGTCACAGATGCACTTAACATGTGTCTTAACACATCTACAAATAAAAACTCCAATCTATAAATGTTCGTCAATTATCCAAGAATTTGAGTACTCCACTTTGGGAATGCAACAATATGCATGTGTAAATATCCCAAGAACTGCAGTCACGGAATGCAAATGTAGTATTCCCTGTATTAACAGAATCCAAAAGTGCAACTTAAACATTAAAAATGTTTTCCGGATTTAGTTTGTATGTTACTCAAAGACGATGAATTTCAGTTAACCTGTATTATAATCTGAAGACAAATCTTCTACATCCAAAGTTTCACCCTCTTTATCCTAGAGCACTTGGTAAATTGCACCTGGATCACCATCTTTAGCCGAACGGACACTTAATACGGTTCCATTGTACCAGTGTTTCGAAGTGTCTTCCTCTTGCCACTGATGTGTAATTCGTCTGCCAACAAATTTTGTCCTCCTCACTCTGTGTGATCTAAAATAAACATTGACAGGTAAATTAATACATTATGGACTGGCCTATCCTCAGATTATTGGAATGATCTTTTCATGACATTTACGGTGTTGCTTAAAATGTATGGCCTATCAGTAAAATTGTTGAGCACGTGGTCCAGTGGTAGAGCACCTAACTCATGATCGGAGGGTCGTGGGTTCAATCATCCACTACGGCTATGTGTGGTGTCCTTGAGCAAGGCACTTTTTCCGCATATGCTTTGTACTGGTTCTACCCAGGAAGACTCCTAGCGTGTTTTGTCTAAGTAGTAAGAACTTGTTTCTCAATCGAAGAAAAATAAATAAGTTTTCAGCCTTGTAAGTATTATAATTACAAAATATACAACAAATGGTACAGGTAAAGTTGTAAATCTTTCAGCCGAGATATACATTTCAGTTAATTTATATTGTACATATAAGTTTATAAGTCACCAGTAAATTTATGATTTATTGGTCGATATTTCCTGCTTTATTAAGACTTTACATTTTTATGGCAATGGTATTCTGATGCATTATGTATATTACCTTGATTAGGGCTCCATGAAACCCTGTTTGTTCGGTTAATGTGGGGGTTTCTTCAGCAGTAAGTGTTATTGTCTGAAACACCAAATGAAACCAAAATAAATAGCCTGGTAATAGAAATATGCATTTAACCATGAACAGTTTAATCACTACTATCTTTTTCAATGACTATTTTGTCCCAATTTGTAGTTTGTTTCAACACTAGTAAGTCATTTAACAATGAGCAGTACATTTAACCATTGTTTCTTGGTCTGCCAGGTGGTTAAACAGTACTAGACAAACCTTAACTACCTCTGTTAGTCAGGCAGGCGAAGGACTCAAAGTTCAAGACCAACCATCACAGAGACTGTGATCAGGCAGGGATTCAAACTTACAACCCCTGGTTTGATAGCCAGATGTTTGATCATAATAGTTAGCCCGGAGCAGCCAAAGCATTTATATGACAGCAAGATAATTCACTGGTCAAAACATGCACAGTATATGTATTTGTTTGTAAAACAGTGACATGGCATTTTGTATAAATTATATTGAAGACTTTCGCATGCTTGATAAAAATTATTGGGACAACAAAATATAAAAGTTTTAATATAAAAAAATTAAAATTAAGTATTACCACTGGAGATCCATAATTATGAGCTATACAACAGCTGGTTGATGGTTGTGGCCCTGTATTTGTTGGTAGCAACTGTGAACCAGTGATTGAAGATTGTGGAATCTGAAATATATATTGCATTCATTCTGTAAGTAACTATTAAATGAAATTTGGAATATAAAACATACTTCAAGCAATGAACATAATGTGTGGAAGCCATTTTAGTTAGTAAATACCAATTTTTATACCTTGATTATGAACAAACCTAAGAGCTTATATGAACTGCTCTCAAGTCCGCCTCCTAGGCAGAACCAGTAATGAGTTGTTTTTTTAGGCATCAGGTCTACCTGTGGATCGAACCTGCAACTGTAGCGGCCTGAGCGGCCAACACTCTATCCACTGGACTAATGTCAGGCTCATATTATTTGATATATAATAACTATAATTTTATATAAGAAAAAATGTACTTATCAACAGCACATTTCAATTATGATTTATTTAATAATGGATTTATAAAGTGTATACATTTATTATGATAAACAGACTCACTTGCAACTTATTAATCACTAAAAGCAGCAGAATGCTATGTAATTAAAACACATGTTATCATACCTTATAACAAGAACTTCCACTGCTTGGCTGGGATGCTCGTACTGACTTACTTTTCCTTTGCTTGCCCTTTGGTCCAACTGGCTGAGATGCGGTTATAAACTGAAATAAATTATCGTTTAAGATAATTGATTTGATAGTTACATTAACTTTCATGACAAGCAATACAAAAAATCCACTGTACGTATACTTGGTTTACAATACTATTTAAACACTGTTTACTTTTATGGTGTTTGCCAATAATATCTTTAGGATAGGATAGGGTTTGTTGAGAAATTAGAAGCAAACCACTTGTTTAGGCCTAACACAAAAATGGAGTGTGTGTGTGTGTGTGTGTGTGTGTGTGTGTGTGTGTGTGTGAGTTGGTTTACCTAATCTTGCGAGGTATTTTTAGGGGTGCACAAATGGGTGACAATTTTTATGGTTATGGTTTGGGTCCAAATTAGGATTATTTAGGGTTAGGGTTGCGATTCATTCCGTTTTGGGTTTGGATTATGGTTGTCAGAGGGTTTTAAGAGGGCTTGATTGTCATACCGAGGTATATCTCGGTAATTTTGTAGGTGTTACTGCATACAAAGTGAAGTAAAGTTTATATAGGAAAACTTCGGTAAGATAGGTAAACCAGACAGTATGTGTATGTGTGTGTGCGCGCGCGCGCGTGTGTCTGTGTGCACATACCCATGGTCATGTTGGTTTTCTGATACAGGTTGTTGTGTCATGTCTTGGAGATGCCAATTCTGGAAGAGTTGCCTTCGTAAACAAAATTTCCAACTTTGGTACCATAGTGTTGTTCCATAAACTGTCATCGCGGAAAATATGTTCAATGTGTATGTCTTTTTTTGTAATTCACAACACTGGTATTTTTTTTAAAACGCTGTCTATACAGCGCATTAAAATGAGAAGTTAGATTAACGCCTGTAACTGTTTGCCAAATAACTGGTGACCAAGCAGGTCCAAAGTTTTTTACGCAATGCTCCCCCGTAACATCTGGCATGCCGTGAACCTCTAAAGCACGGGTTTTTCATCTTTCCCTCATCAAACTTTGCTCTTATGCTCATCCAACTCTCGGCCAAATTATATGTAAAATTTCCAATTAATCATTCACTTTTGCTAGCCAATCTATCTAGAAAGAATGAAACATCTCTTATCATTTTTGAATCTGTATTTAATGGTGACCATTGACAGATTTATACAAGTCTTGATTTCTCCATTTCCTCTGTATTTGTTCCATCTTTCCAGTACTTTTCTTGACTTGACATAAAATAACCTGTTGTGTTTATAACTAAATCTTCATCTTCGTTCAAGTCATCATCATCATAGGTCGCATGTTTTCGTTTTTTTTTGCAAAAGTCAGAACATTAACTGTGATCGCCAAATACATGGTATACACTGTTTCGTATGTTCTTTGAGAGTTGTTTTACAGCTTTCTTTTTATCTACTTCAGCTGACTCACTGATGTTACAATTCTGATTCTCGTTACCTTCGAGTGATAAATAAGAAAAATTGAATGCCGTGTGTTGATGTTAGAAAAATCTAGTGCCCAGTAAGAAGTTTTTTTAGTCAAGTAAGAATGATGTGTATCGAGTGAGAAAATGTAGTGTCACGTATGAAAAATATAGTGTCAAATTAGAAATTCGAATGTTGTGTAAGAATGTTGAGTAAATACAGATTAGAAAATCTTGTACCCAGTGAGAAAACTCTATAGTCAAGTAAGGATGTTGTGTATCGAATGAGAAAATTTGGTGTCGCATATGAAAATAAAGTGTCAAATAAGGAATTTAAATGTTGTGTAAGGATGATGAGTATATATAGATTAGAAAATTTAGTGGTCAGTAAGAAAAAATTATAGTCAAGTAAGGAGTGTGTGTATAAAGTGAAAAAATCTAGTGTCGCGTATGAAAATAAAGTGTCAAATAAAAATTTAAATATTGTGTAAGATTGTTGAGTACAACAGGATTGGAAAATCTAGTTCCTAGTAAGAAAATCTATAGTCACGTATGGATTTTGTGTATCAAGTGAGAAAATCTAGTGTTGCGTATGAAAATATAGTGTTAAATAAGAAATTTGAATGTTTTGTAATGGTGTTGAGTGTATATAAATAAGAAAATCTAGTGCCCAGTGAGAAAAATATATAGTCAAGTAAAGGTGTTGTGTATTGATTGAGAAAATCTAGTGTCGCCTATGAAAGTTAATGTCAAAAAGGAATTTTAATGTTGTATAAGGATGTTGAGTATACATAAATTAGAAAATTTAGTGGTCAGTAAGATATATAGTCGAGTAAGGATGTTGTGTATCGAATGAGAAAATTTGGTGTCGCGTATGAAATTTAAGTGTCAAATAAGGAATTTAAATGTTGTGTAAAGATGTTGAGTATATACAGATTAGAAAATTTAGTGGTCAGTAAGAAAAACTGATTTGAGCAAATGATATTTGTTATTCACAACTAATTGACAACGTATTATCGAGCGTCCCACCAGGTATTAACTACTATATAATCTATATGTGGTACGCTTCGTCTTGCACCCATTAAAGAATGTCGGACTTAAATTACTTACTCGTCTTCAATTCGGGGCGGATTTTGAAGGTCGACTTCCACATTGAACGACGTAACTGGGATACGTGGCGGCTCGATCTGTATCATGGAGTCTGCCTCTGTGGGTAGTGGTGAAATTTTAAGCTGTGATCTGTTAGTTGTGATCTCAGCAGCAGTTGTGTCTGTGATGTCAGCAGCAGTGTCTGTGATGTCAGCGGCAATTGTGTCTGTTGATGCTGATCTACATTCTCCGCAAGACCATTCCAGATTGATCTGCCCCCTCTGCAACTGACGATACTGAGCATGTTTGATCCCTGCAATAAAAATATAAATAAATAATTAACACATGTCTTGAAATTATACTAGATATACTCAAAATTTAATTTATTATTATTCTCGCTTTATTTTCGCTATATTGTAGTACTTATCGATGCAAATTAGACCAGATGAACATTAGATAAGACTGTATAAACCAGTATCAGAGGTAGTTCATAATCACTCTTAATATTAACCACTACACATTACAATGTTTGAAAGATATTTGAACAAAATGCTTACCATCGGGCACAGTCCTCAAACTGGATAGCGTGACTCCGTCCAGTGATATTCACAGCGCAAGAGACACGGATATTCAGATGCCATAGCTGTTTACCGGTGTTTATACTGAAACTACTGATTTCATCTTTGTTTGTCTCGGGACATTGAGAACTTAATTATTTGAGTTGTAATTACGGAGGACTCCTTTAATTGGAACCCAATTAAGATAATAATATAACAAACAAGCAATTATTGTATAATACACATCGTTCATTCATTAATTAGGCATAATTATTGGAGTTGTAATTACGGAGAACTCCTTTAACCCAATTAAGATCCTCAAACAGTACAAACTTGTAATTCCACATCTTGATTAAGGATAATATTAAAACTAACAAAATTATCACAAATTAACTATAAAGACAAACTTTCTTTAAATCGTAAAAGAAAAGTTCATCCCAAAAACTACAAATAATCCTTTTGTGAAACTAAAATCTCAGAAAATCGATGAATTGCTTCACAAGGAGTTTTAATTATTATAATCACAAGATAACTCATTTGAACTACTTGAAATCGTCAAATATGTCCTAAAAAGACCAGGCGATAGCGATTTTTGAAGGATCAATACACCTGTTGTGACCCGTTATCGATCAGTAGGAGCAACGGACAAGAGAAAGTGTATCAGTTACTTGTAAAAAGTCTTTGTTTCTGCTTCGATTCATTTTGGGGGCCAACAAATATTTCACCTGGCTCCAGTTTTACCATCATATACTTAAATACTTAAAAACTTAAATCTACGAAACGCAGACAGGTGATCGTGATTTTGACTGGCTCCAGTAAAACTGCATATTGTATCGATAATATAATAAAGAAACCAGTCAAGACTTAGTTAAGTTTTTAAGTATTAATGTAAAGCGTTTGTAAATCAGAAGCCAATGATCAGTTGGCACATGAAATTGAGATTTATGTTCAAGCATTGGATCAGTCGTTATTGTTACAAATACATACATGTAATCATCTTCAAGTGCAATTGTCTGATACAATGTTTATATGTTTCAGAAAATATTTACATAAAACAAATAAGGTCACGCTAGTTTTGAAACTAAAGATAAAACCACCTTTTTGAATTATATTAGCAAAAAAAACGCGTAAATATAATTGAATATGCTTATACTATGTGTGTCTGCATTTTTAATAATATTCTCATGGTCCTCGATTTCATATACACTGATTTTGACCAAGAAACTATAGTGATGTGGCTCCAGGTCTCGGACTACGAACCCAGGGGTCCCAGATTCGATCCCCCATTCCTCCAACTAAAAATACTTTACCAAATATCGAGGTCCTTGTATTGACCCTGAAATTTTGTATATCACTATCTTTTATTTAGAAAAAATATCAATTTAACGGCCTGCATACCGGTACATTTTAATGTCCTATGTGCATCATGTAAATATATCTAAAAAAAATAAGTGAACATTTTTATCAAAATTGATATTCACTAGATACGGGAATACAAAAAATCTTAGTTTATAAAGAGATTATTATGAACTACAACTTAGAATATTGTACCGCCGTTGACGTATTTGTTTTATTATTGGGGTTTAACATCTGTTTTAACATATTAAAAGTAAATACGGTGTATCTAGTTTTACTGGTGTAAGAAAAAATATGAATCCGAATAGAACAACCATATTTTCTTTATTTTTTTATTTTTTTTATTATTATTTTTTTTAATTTCAGTCACCAAAAATATGGTGACCCATTTAATCACCCCGTAATAAGTCTGTGGTGGTCGGGGTGGGCCATCCGCCAACAAACCGTACAAATAATTTACATGCATGTTTTTATATATATTTTGTAAGTATGTATAACATGGAGCATATAAAAACCACAAAAAAAAACAATGCATATTATACAAGCTATATAAATGGGGAGTTTTTCTATGTCATTACAATTATATAGAGGATCTCCACCAAAAAGATTGATTTTAACATTATTTTTAACATGATATAGTTCTAAATTAATCAAAGACAAAAGTAGTAAGAAGAATAAGATATAATTATATTAAGAATAAATTATCAAGACAAACAAAAATTATTACATAGATCTTTTCAATTCATACATTTGACTTTTCACCACGTAAAAGTAACGACATTTTTTTCCCGAAAACCCAGCCTTTAATATCACAAATACAAGAATTATTATACCAAGTTTTATTTCTACCAGGTATTCCAAACGGTTTAACAATACGAATTATATAATAAAAAATTACAGTACAAAAAATAGCAATAAAAAAAAAAGGAAAAATATTTCTTTTGGAGATGTGACTTTGCTTTTTCAGGTGAGAACAAAAAAAGGAAAAGAGAAACAACAGGGAACACATGTGGCAGTTTGTTTAAACATATTTCATTTAAATAATGATTGGTCTAGGCAACAGTTATGAGTAACAGTTGACCCTGTTAATTTTATTTTTTTTTAAAAACCAAAACAAAACAAGCAAAAGGAATTCAATTAAGTAACAATATTACTACAATAAAGATTCATATGCATTCCAGTATTTTTCAAATTTTACTAATGTATCTTTTTTTTGCATTTAATTTTTCAATTTGGTATAAATATTTTATTTGTGGTTTGTAATTGTTGAAAACTGGTTGTCTTCCATCTAACTTGCACTTATAAATGTAATATCTTGCATGTAGTATTAATTTATTTAGAACACTGTCATATTTAATTGACCCAAAGATAATATCTTTTACAGACCATTTTGGTTGAACGTTTATATTTTTTGTCAGTGCATAGAGTTTCAAAATTAGCCCAAAATGTTTTTGTATATTTACACTCCCAAAAAAGATGCATAATATTTTCTATATGCTGTTTACAAAAAGTGCAAGAACTATCGTCTTTTATCTTCATTTTTGTCAATAAATAATTTGCAGCAGTAATTCTGTGATTTATTTTGACCTGAAACCATTGTAGCTTGGTGTCTTTAGTGCAACTAAATAGTATTTTAAATAATTTATTCCATTCCTTATCTATATTTAGTCCGTATTGATTCCATTTAGAAATGGATGTTGGTAATACACTGGACCTATTAAGTACATCATAGATAACTCGACAACCTTTCTTTGTACTTGTTATAACAGAAACTATAAGTGGGCTGACAGGATTTTCTAGTTTTATTGCTAGGTGAGTAAACTTAAGAGTTTGAAGGTAAGTACGTACTGCGGCAATCATGCCTTCATATTCTATAAAATTTGAATTAACAGAAAAAATTTCTTTAAATGATCTAAAGGACAGAAGATTACCGTTTTCATTTATCAGATCATTGATCATTATTATGCCTTTATTATACCATCTTTTGTAAAAAACACTTAACCTTCCTATCTTAAGGTTATTGTTGTACCATAAAGGTTGAGTTAAAAATTGTTTCCATGACAATGGTTTTGTAACAGATATTAATAAATTAAGACTTTCATAAACATCTTTCCAGAACAGATTGCCTATTTTATGTAAATTATTGTTCATAAAATCATTACCAAAAATTAACATCTTTGTGGTAAAGGGATACATTTGTTCATGGATTTTCATACATTTTTTTCCATCAAATAAAAGTCGTCTTATCCAAGTTAGTTTCAAAGAACATATGAACTGTTTAATATTAATCATTCTAAGTCCCCCATATTCATAGCTTAGAGTAACAACATTTCTTTTTATTTTGTCTGGGTAATTGTTCCATAGAAAACTAAAACACATATTTTGTAACAGTTTAACTTGATCTTCAGGCGGATTTGGTAATGCAGAAAATAGACGATTAAGTTTCGGTAAAGCTAAACTTTTTAAAACCGTTATCTTTCCAAAAGGAGTGAGTATTCTTTTGGACCATGAAGGTAACAATAATTTAATTTCATTAATTTTTTTTTCATAATTTAATTTGATCATACTGTCTAAATTAGTAGACATAGTAATTCCAAGGACTATGAAATCTCCCTGATCCCAATTTAGTTCTACTTCCGTACATAATTTAACATCTGAACCTGTCTTTTTCCCAAACCATATAATTCTAGTTTTTTCAACATTAACCTTAAGACCTGAGATTTCAGCATAAAATTTTAAAACTTTAAGAGCATGTTTAAGTGACTGTTCTGTACCATCTAATATAAGTGAGGTGTCATCCGCATATTGTGAAATAATGTATTCAGTGTCGCCTACTTGAACTCCTTTTATGTTTTTATTTGTCCTGACCAGTACAGCCAATATTTCCACACACAAGAGAAAGATATATGGGGAGAGTGGATCACCTTGTCGGCAGCCTCGGTAAATAGAGAACCAATCTGACAGACGACAATTTACTGATAAGCATGATTTAATATCTGTATAAAATAATTTAATCCATTTTTTAAAACTATGACCAAAATTAACAAACGTTAAAACCTCCTCAATAAACGACCATGAGATAGTATCAAATGCTTTTCCAAAATCAGCAATAACCAATAACCCTGGTATATCATTTTTTTCTGTGTAATAAAAGAGATCATAGATAGTGCGAGTGTTTTCGCCAATATATCTTCCTTCCAAAAATCCTGTCTGATCATCATTTATAATACTTAGTAGTACCTTTTTTAGACGCTGTGCAATACAGGCAGAAACTAATTTATAAGAACAATTTAATAAAGAAATAGGCCTCCAATTTTTTAAAAACTGTCTGTCTTTATTAGCTTTGGGAATACATGTAATAATACCTTCTTTTTGTGTAATTGAAAGTTTTCCTTTCAATAAACCGTAGTTTATGGACCTCAAGAGAAAAACACCTATATCAATCCAAAAGAATTTATAAAATTCCATTGTAAAACCATAAGAGCCAGGACTTTTAAGATTTTTTGCCCTTTTTAAACAAAGCAATAGTTCTGGTAATTCAAGAGGGCCTTCTAATGTGAATTGTTGTTCTTGGGTAAGTTTAGGTATGTGAAAATCTTTAAACAATGTATTCAGATTGCTATATGTAACTGGTTTGTGGGCATATAATGATTGATAAAAAATCCTTGCTTCTTTCAAAGTTAATTCTTGGTTTTTCAAAACTTTGCCTTCGTTTGATATTAGCGAAGGTGTACATTTACTTACAAAGTTTCTACTTTCTAGATTACAAAAATAATTTGTAACCTTTTCCCTTTCATCTGACCATTTATCTTTTGATCTTATCTTAATGCCCTCTAATTTTTTTTGTCTTAATTCAAAGAGACTTTTTTTTATTTTCTAAACTAACTAAATTATTATGTAATTGTTTTTCAAGTCTTTCAATTTCTTTTAGAAGTTTAGACTCAGTTTGATTTTCTTGTTTTTTAAGAAAAGATGAATATGATATTGTTTTACCCCGGATTTCCAATAGTAACATTTCAAAAAAAAGTTGATCGTTAATATCTAGCATCAAATCTTTACTAGGTATGTCACAAATTTGTACATTTAAATTTTGATCTCTTGTTGCGTATTGAAGTTTTGTATTATCAATTACTTTTTTAATTTCGTCTACATAAGTTTTATCTTTTAAAAGCGAGTTATTAAATTTCCAATATGAACGTCCTTTTTTAAATTTCCCAAAAGTAAATGTTAAAGTAATTATTGAATGATCTGTTCGATACCCCGGTAAAATATTGCTATCCTCAATGTCAGTAAGTAAATGCTCTGAAATCAGAAAAAAATCTAATCTGGCCATTTTATTTGTATTTAGACGTCTCCAAGTAAACTCTCTCTTATCAAAGTTAAGTTCTCTCCAGCAGTCTGTCAAATTACATTCATTAATAATACTTAAAACATTTTCCCTAGCTTTAGGATTATTGATATTTACATAATTATGTGTATCTATTTGGGGATTGAGAACTAGGTTAAAGTCTCCTGCTAAGATTGTATCATTTCCATATCTATCAATGTCTTGTTTAACCCCTGTATAAAACTCAGGTTTATCTTTGTTTGGTCCATAAATATTTATTAAAGTCATCCTTTTCTTATTAATTGTTATATCTAAAATCAGTTTATTACCATCTATATCACCTTCATTTTTATGTATTTTGTATTCAAAATTATTATTAAATAGAATTGCAACACCCCTAGATTGACTGTTAAAATTATAAAAAAACATTCGTACCCCACTGCGCTCGTATATAATTTTCATCTTTGCTGACAAAATGTGTATCTTGTAAAAAATAGACAGAATATGATTTTTGCTTCAAACAATGGAAAACATCTATACGCTTGTTTCTATCACCAAGGCCTTGGACGTTAACTGAAATAAAGGTTACCTTATCAGTCATTATTTATAAAACTGTATCTTTACATTGGCTGTCTGGTCAGACGTAAACTGTATATTCTGTATAACTGTTTTTTATCCATACCGGCACAGTATATGGTTTGAAACCTACTAGACATTGTTCCCTGCAACCTGTTCCCACAGAAAAAGCATAAAGTACAAATAAAAAAATACATGAAAATAATAGGGGTTAGGGGCAGATATTTACATACATAAAAAAGGAGATATTCAAAAATCATTTTTTTTTTGTTGTCTCTCCATTACCAAAACGGGTACTGGAGTATATACAGTACATACACGAACCTAACTAAATCTAGTTGTCATTATCTAATAATAGATTAAACATAGTTACAATAATAGATTAAACATAGTTACAATAATAGATTAAACATAGTTACAATAACATGTACAGAAGATCAACATCAATGTGCATGAGCTATTTTTACACTCCTTCCGAAACATAAAAACAACAGCACACTAAT